>JAQMYM010000033.1:27479107-27494519 GCA_030014255.1 Parauchenoglanis ngamensis
TTACACCCTTCTGTCATACCCTACACACTTCCCTTACACCCTTCTGTCATACCCTACACACTTCCCTTACACCCTTCCCCTACACCCTTCTGTTATACCCTACACACTTCCCTTACACCCTTCCCCTACACACTTCTGTCATACCCTACACACTTCTGTCATACCCTACACACTTCCCCTACACACTTCCCCTACATGCTTCTGTCATACCCTACACACTTCCCCTACACACTTCCCCTACGCCCTTGTGGAGTGGAGACGTTAGTGCTAACGCTGGACTCAGAGTCCCAGAATGCAATGCAGCTGTATGATGCAGAGGCTCGGCTAATCAGCAGTCATGAAAGTTGAAGATTTGGAAGGTAATCTGCTGGACGCACTAAAGGACTGAAGGGGTAAATCCCACTGTACCCCTATCAGCAGGGCATTGTGGGTAATCTAGGATACTGTATAATCAAAGTGAAAATAGACCGACATGAAAAAGTCCACTCACTGGATTCAACTCAAGAATTTCATTAGAAAATTAATCTTGCACTCAAATAAAGATTTTCTGTAGGTGCATGTGTCACTGCTTTGGCGTTAGTGCTTCGCATTTCAATTTTGCTTCTCATCCTTTCTCTCTCTCTCCTTCTCTCTATCCTTCTCTTTCTCTCGCCTTCTCTCTCTCACTCTCTCGCCTTCTCTATCCTTCTCTTTCTCTCTCCTTCTCTCTCTCACTCTCTCGCCTTCTCTATCCTTCTCTTTCTCTATCCTTCTCTTTCTCTCTCCTTCTCTCTCTCTCTCTCTCGCCTTCTCTATCCTTCTCTTTCTCTCTCCTTCTCTCTCTCACTCTCAGCTCCATTGCTGTGCACTCTTTCTTTAGTTTCTCCTGCAGGCTGCAGCTTCGTGCCCCCCTCCTCCGCCCCCTTCTGGTCAGGTAGTGTTACTGCTTCATTTCTGCCTCCATCTGCTCCTTGCGCTGCACCTCTCCATTCTACTGTGTGTGTGTGTGTGTGTGTGTGTGTGTGTGTCTGCCTCCGAGTGTGACGACAGCAGGCCTGTCTGGTCATGTCTGGTGCTCTAACCCACCTGCCTCTGCAAACACAAACACACGACATCACTATCAGATACAACTGACATCACTACACACTCTCAGGATTTCGTTTGTTATAAACTTTTGAAGTTCAGTAATTAAATGTTTTAAACTTAAATTCCAACTACCAGCTGATTTCCTAACACAGCAGCTGGCCAATCAGGAGCTTCGCTTTGAACCAGCTGACTCCATTGACATTCACAGAATTCACAGATTTACAAAAGTTTAGCTGATTTTTTCCATACTCATGCTTATAATGATAAACACCAATCAGCTGTGAAAGACCAAGCACGTTCACAGCTCGTTTATGTTTAGCCACGCCCACAATACTTATAAACGACAAAGCTCACAGAGAGCTGAAAATGACAAAACGGTGAAAGAGTGGCTCCTAAATGTGGTGTATTCTAAATTTTCCAATAATGCAGCTCAGCCACTGCAGCGCATCAGCTGCCAGAGACACACACTAACTCCTCCTCCTCGCTTTATAGGGTGCCATTAGTTTGTCCTGGTGGAAGAAAAGAATTTATGGAATAAATGAGGCATGATGCATTCCAGTATTGTGTTTGCCCTAGTGTGCACGCACACACACACACACACACACACAGTCTTTGAGCCTGACAGCACTGAAAGTGTGTGTAAAGCATGTGTGTCATTTTTCTCCCTTTCTTTCCTCCCTCTTGTGCTCAGTGAGAAATGGTTCTCAGTGTGAAATGCGATTAACCCGGAGAATAAAAGTGCCTCGCTCTCTCAACGCTTCTGAATCTGTAATCAAAACAGCCACAGCTCTGATTGGACTCGGCCCAGATTCACCAGAATCACTCGAGTGGAGTGGAGCCACAGCGGCGAGCCATCACACACACACACACACACACACACACACACACACACTTTCAAACTGATTAGAAGCTCCACAGGGAGGTGCAGTTATCCACACACACACACTCTGAGGTGGAAAAGTCAGCGTAAAGATAAATAGCGATTTGAAACAGATTTGTTTGGAGTAAGTGATGATCTCGCAAAGCTGTGTTCCAGTCTCTCCATGGCTGTGTCCCAAACCGCTGGAGTCCTTCTCAGTGGCCTTACAAAGGTCATTTCATAAAACATGCAAAATCCAAGATTCCACGATGATTTTCACATCTGATAACTTCCAGAGTATTCAGTGTCCACTAGGGGTTTATTCCATAGTTTCTAGTGTCCACTAGCTTTCAGTGTCTAATGTTTTTTTAGTGTCCCCTACTCTGCAGTGTCTCACATTACTCTAGTTCAGTGTACCCTAGTTTCCAGTATCCACTAGTTCCAATCTGCTCTAGTTTCTCCCCTAATGTCCACTAGTTTTTGTAATTTTTCAGTTCCCCTTGTTTTTAGTGTCCCATGTCTCGCTTATCACTTAGTTTCCAGTGCCACCTTGATTCTATTGTCCCTTATTCTCAAGTGGACCAGACTTTTCAGTGTCCCCTAGTCTCAGTGGCCCCTAGTCTCAGTGACCCCTAGTCTCAGTGGCCCCTAGTTTTCACTGTCCACTAATTTCCAGTGTAAAGCAGTTTTAGTGTCTCCTAGTTTCCCCTAGTCTCCAGTGTCCCCTAATCTCCAGTGTCCTCTAGTTTCCAGTGTCCCCTAGTCTCCAATGTCCCCTAATCTCCAGTGTCCCCTAGTCTCCAATGTCCACTAGTCTCAGTGGCCCCTAGTCTCCAGTGTTCACTGGACTCCAGTGTCTCCTTAGTTAGCAGTGTCCCCTAGTCTCAGTGGCCCCTAGTTTTCACTGCCCACTAATGTTCACTGTCCCCTAGTCTCCAGTGTTCAATGCACTCCAGTGTCTCCTTAGTTAGCAGTGTTCCCTAGTCTCGAATGTCCAGTAGTCTGCAGTGTCCCTTCATTTCCTGTCCCTAGTGTCCAGTGTATCAAACTTTTCAGTGTCTAGCCCTAGTTGTTATTGTCCCCTAGTTTTCAGTGAGTTTGTAGTGACTACATTCCAGTCTTTCATACTTTTCCTGTTTCTTTTGCACTCTAGTGTTTAAGGTCCCCTAGTTCTCTTACAGTTTCGCAGTGTCCTCTCTTGTCCTTGTCCTCTACTATTCTTGTCCCCTTGATTTTCCTATTTTCCATATATATGCTTGTACAGTATGTCAGTTTCTTCTTTATACCTCTGTCTGTCTCATCAACATAGTCATCATCACGGTCGTGTTTTTCTTGCCCGTGTCCATGGTAACCAGTGTAACCATTAACACCAGTCTCTCGATTCTGTCTGTGTCTCCGTCTCAGTGTTGACTCCGAAGGTGATCGGTGTGGCGATCGCTCGGTACGATTTCTGCTCACGGGACATGAGGGAGCTGTCGCTGCAGGAAGGGGACATAGTGAGGATCTACAGCAAGTCCACGACTAACGGCTGGTGGAGGGGCGAGGTCAACGGCCGGGTGAGTGTGTGTGTGTGTGTGTGTGTGTGTGTGTGATTGTCTCTGCGGAGAGAGAGAGAGTGATCACTGGTTCAGTTTAGCAAAATGGCTTCCATCAGCTTATAGAATAGCGCCTGATCCAGTACCTCCAGTTATATTGCATTTAATTTTTTTATATCATGCTCTGACATTTGTTCCAAATACAAACTAATGAAGCCACATGTATGTGCAGGATGTAGGCAATTTTATCAGACTTTTAATTCACTATCTGAATTTGTCGAATTAATAAAATGATGTTAATAAAAAAATAAGGGATTTTAATAACAATGATAGCATAGTGATAGTACAATAATACTAACTCTGTCTGTCTGTCTGTCTGTCTCTCACTCTCTCTCTGTCTTTGTCTCTCTCTCCGTGTGTGTGTGTTGCTCAGGTGGGCTGGTTTCCCTCCACGTACGTAGAAGAAGGAGAGGAGTGATAAACAGACAACAGAAGGAAGTAAAAAGGACATTTTTTATGTTTACATGCTGAACGGGACTGAACCAGGGACTCATCCTGTTTTAACACAAGTCTGAACGACGTCTTGAAGTGTCTCAGCAGGGACACTCAGCCCTTACCCAGAATCCTCTGCTGTCAGCAAAGCAGTCACCAGTGAAGGTGTTTGTGTGTGTGTATGTGTGTGTGTGTGTGTGTGTGTGTGTGTTACTGTGAATGATGTGAGGAAGTAAGAACCCTACGCAGGTGTATACGTCACTCTGTGTGTGTGTGTGTGTGTGTGTGTGTGTGTCTTTGACATTGTCACTAATCAGCTGCATTTATTGTGTGGATGTTTGTGTTTTCTTGTCCTCCATTGTTGCTGCTTATCTTGTAAGGACATGTTTATCTGATTTGAGAGACAGAGAGCGAGCTGACAGATCCACACACATGCACACACACACACACACTGTGACTCTCACCTCTAGATAGTGCAGCCACTGCATTTTTAATCCAGTATCCTGATAGTAAATGATTGACAGCCCACACTCCCTGCTCTTATCTGACCCACTTTACAGCCACCAGAACCTCCAGCCAGTCCATTTCAACCCAAAACAAAATGAAATACAGCTTTAGAATAAATTTATATCTTTTTCTGCCATCCGTTTGCACAGTCATGTTCCAGACCAGAATACAAACACAGGCGTTTTGCAGAGATTTATTTGCACGCGTAGCACCGTCTCGTTCCTTCGCTAATTTGATCGCATTTTCGCGTCTCAGTGCATGGCTGTAGTGTGGACTTGATGCCACTAGATGGCAGCAGCATTAATGGATTAATAAACTGTCTCAAATCCCACAAATACATCACTTTAAACAGACTTCCTCTTTTCAGTTTTTCCCAGTAGACTTGTACGCTAAATCCTCATTCTGCTCCAATACAGACCTCAGGCCTGAACCTCCTGCTGAGCAGTTAGAGGTATTAGAGCTCAACTCTGCTCTCTGTCCACATGGACCTGCATTGTGAAAGGAGAGCTTTATTTAAAGAGTGGATTACACATTCCAGAACACTGACCACTCCCAGGAACATTCCAGAACACCAATTTAACAGCCTGCTAGAACCTTCCCGGACACCGAGCCATGGGGCCGTCCAGAACACATCCCAGATGACCTATTGTAGAACCTCTGTAACATGGACTGCATCCCAGATTACCAACCCGTTCAGTAACATCCCAGAATTCCAAATGCATTCTAGAACATTACAGAACACTCAACCCATCCTGAAGTATACCCACTATATAAGACAATGTAGAACGTTCGAGAACAGCCATCCATTCTTAAACGTTCTAGAAGTTCTTTTCTGCCCTAAAACAATCTAAAATTGATACTTAATGTACCAGAACGCCAACCCATGCTAGAACCTCTATAACACTCTAGAGCCAGCCATCTGTTCAGAAAGATTTCATAATCCCGATCCATCATGACAACGTTCCAAAACACGTACTAGATCTTCCAGAACACTTACCAGTCTTAGAACATTTTAAAAACCCAACTCATTCCAGAACATGCTAGAACACCAAGCATATACTATAATACTGTCAGACGGTGAACCCATACCAGGCACCAACTTAACAATTTAACAACCTTGTAGAACCTGCTAGAGCACTGGCCTGATGGGTATTCCAGAACACATCCCATTTCAGAACCTTTATAAACTTTTAGTCATTCTGGAACTTCCTAGATAACCAGCCCGTTCGAAACCATTCAAGAACATCAGTCCATTCTTAAGTGCTCTAAAATCCTAAAACACCTTTGTTTAAGCGTTTAAATGCGGACGAATCGTAATGATGCGTTTGTTGTCTTTTAATGAACATCGTTGTAGCTCAAAACTGTTATTTGACACATATATAATAATCTGCGCTGTACGTGTGATGTGCTAGCCATCCATCTGGACAGTCTTCCTCTCCTCAGCTACACCTCTGATGATCTGTGATAAGAGTTCACCTCTACCCATAATTCCATGCTCCTATATGTCAGTGTGTGGTTTCAGACATGTCAGTGCATGGATCTTTCTCACTCTCTCGCTCGCTCTCTCTGTACTTGTGTGACCTTCCCACTGTGTGATGATGGATAGAGACTGATGAAATCCTTTCACGATTCAATAACACACTTTTATGTGGAACAGTTGAATAGATACACGTTATGTAGTCATTCCGATGTTCAATGCCGCATGTTTTTTTATTTTCTTGTGTAACTGTACATCTGTAACCTTTTGAGCAACCTGTTAGAGCCACTAAGAGCATCAGAAAGCTGTATATGTCCATAAACGACCATGAATATTCCTTTGGTACTCTTGCATCTGTTGTTCACTAAAGCCAAAGATCCGTGTGAGTGTGTGTGTGTGTGTGTGTGCGTTCGTTTGTGCGTGCGTGTGAGCCACAGTGGCCTGTGCAATCCTGAAATACTGCTGTGTTATACTGTACATATGTAGATAATGCACAATAAAGTTATATTGCTTCTTTTTATTTTAGGCTGGCTTCTTGTGTCCAATCCTGAGCATCTTTAATCATCAGCCATCTTAGATCCAGGAGGGAAACACTGCTCACAGGGCTATTTTGTCCTGTAAAGCCTTTGGTGGTTTGGATCAGGATTGCTAAAAACAGCTAAGAATGTTTTATTAAGTAAATAATATCTTAGTGGTGGTCTATTGATGGTGCAGAAGGGGGGGCCAATACTTTACGCAGTGCAACGGAAGTGGAAATAAATACAAATTAGGTGTATTTAGTAAAGTGGGCACTGCCTCTATATGAACAAATATATGATAAACTCTAATTTTATTAAAGAACATCATACTTTTTATCCATTTATAGTTACATTCATTGTTGTGGAAGCAGCTGTAGACAGTTTTCCATCACCAGCCTCTCTGTTTTCTTTCTGAAGTTAATAAGCCAAAAGAAAGTGTCATGTTACTGAGAAGTGCTGAGTGCTGACCTGCGTTAGTGTGGACTAGGCGTAAGTAAAGGTGACGTGAACACGGTGACATCTACAAGCCCCTCCCCTCATTCAGCCTCCAGGTTGTTCATCGTTTAGCCAGAGAGTATAAAGTTCAGGGAGAAGCTCAATTAGCCAAGAGCCCGAAGAGAACCGGGAAATTCATCTTTACACTCCAGAACTGTTTGTATAAAATAAGATCCTCAGAACAGGAAATAAATGAAAGTATCTGAGATGAAGATATAGTTAAAGTGGCTGAGAGAGCACACAATAAAAGACTTTTAGAAAATAGAAAATTGAAACCAAAAGACACCTTGGAAGAGCTTTTAAATTGACAGGAAATTGAAGTGAAGCTCATCTCAGATGCACGTTTCTCCATCTTCTGGTTTCTGGACTGAAATAGTTTCAGTGCGCAGTCATTTTGGTTCCGTTTATTAAGTTTATAAAATGGGAACTTTTCTACAGAAAAGTGTGTGTGTGTGTGAACTATAATATATCAATACCAGATTGTTTTTAAACAGAGTACGAGTACATGTTTTCTGGTCGTCAATACCAAAAGCGTAACCCACTTAGTTTTAACCAATCATACCCATTTTCCTGAAACCGAACAGGTTCATGAATCGGTTCCATTCAGGATTCTTTGAACCTTGGTGCCAGTTAGTGAACCAGCCTACGTTTCCAGCAGTTTTCAGCAGAACCACTGTGATCATGGAGGCGTCATGCGCTACACAATGCCCAACGGAAGGAAACAGTAAGATGGTGGATCACACTGATCACCTGCAAGCTTTTTTTTTCTGTTATTGCAGGTATTTGTGTGATTGATCCTTTTCCGTTGCATTCTCCATTCCCTGCTTCCTTTCCAAACTAACGGCACACCCACTGATGCTGTCACGGCTCACAACTAGTTTTGTTTGCACCACTTCTCAGGTTCCAAACCAATTTATTTTTGTTTGAAATGCTCCGAATAGTTTAGAATATGCGCGTTCCCAGTTGGTGGATAAGGGGTCATGGAGCATTTCATTTAGCTTTGCTTATGCTGCTTGCTGTCATGTACAGCTTGCAATGAACTCCTCCTGTTCAGACAATTCTGGCCTCCTTTTACTAGCGTGCTGGTTTTATAATTAGGACTGTTCCAGGAACCACTGGGTCTAGGACTTCACTGGTCATGGTGAGGTAGCGGGATAGCAAGCCAAAAACATGCAACTGAAACAACTGGCCTTCCTTTCTACTGACTCTGTCTCTCCTTTATTCCAAAGAGGAAAGAAAGTGCATGTCTCAGTGCTCCATATCACACATGATAGTTTCCCTGCATGTTTGCTTCACTGCTTCACACCATTGTGTGTGCAATTCATGGCACTTTTTTAAAGACCGAGCTTGTCGATACTGCGCTGAGCTTAAAGATATTGTTTCCATGCTTTATCTGGTGACTTCTGTTGTAGGAAGAAGCTCCTCTAGGCTTACGTCACATAGTGTCATCGCTTGATATGAGTAAGAGACCAATCCTCAGTGTTAAACGACAGGAAATGTGCTGATGGAAGAGCAATGCATCTGTGGAATAAGAAGAAACTGCACGTGCGTTTCCTGAAGGAAATATTCCGAAGGAATGCTGAGGAAAAGGAAAACGAGGTGCCCTTGCTTCTTTCGGTCCGGGCTCCCAGGTTCCCAGCCTCCTTTAACAGTTTCAGTGTCCAGCTTCCGCTTGAGTGATTTATGTAAAACTCTCCGAGCGTTCCGGCGGGAGCAGCCCTGCACTCTTTTAGCACTTTTAGTGATTTTCTTTTTAACGCATTTAAGCTTTGGATTTACGGCTCTGTGGACGTCTGAAGGTTTGGACGAGCAGAAGAACAGTGAAACCTGGTTTATGAAGCAGAATGCTATGCTTTCCTGAGCACAACTGAGTGTAGCAGCATTAAAAACGCAGCATTTACGAGTGTGTAGCGAGTGCATCTATTTTAGTGAAATGTGACCATTGAGCTGATCGTTTATTCAGCTCTTGGCCTGGAGAACAAGTAATAAATGTGATTCAACGACGCAATGACTCATGTAACGATTCTAAATGATTTGTTATGACCACTTAATGTGTCAATAATATAAAAATCTGCACTCGGGGCCTCTGAATTACACTCATGAGAGTGTTTGTGCCACAGCGCAATTTGCTAATTGCTATGCATGTGAACAGCGCGCGCTGAAACGCCTGTGCTTTTTTAATAGCTCAAAAGGAAGAGTGGGTGTGAAAAGTAGAGCAGATGGAAAATAAGCAGCAATCACACTTAAACCTTAAACAGATTACTGCTGTGAGTGTATTATTATCATTATTATTCATGGTATTATGTAACAGAGTTTAATGGATTGACATTGTCAGCCAATCAGCTTTCAGCAAGCACTTAACACACTGAGCGTCATCTGCAAATTTGAAGAGCGGGTTCAGTTACGCAATGAGATATTAACGCGTATTAAAAGGAGATATCATTTGCGAAGTACACAGCAATGATTTAAAATGACACCACCGAGTGGTAAATATGCCTGAGAGTTTTACTTCTAATTAACACTGAAAGTTTATGAGTAGTGTTACATTTTCACAGCAAATTGAATAAAAACAACACCAGAAATTTATCACCCGCTTTAGAGTTATTTTAACAGCTGAAACTAGTGTTAACTCTCCTTTTATTAATTCAACTCTTTGTGCTTTAGTCCAAGCTTTTTGTCTTCACACATTAATAAGAGGCCGTGTATGACGGGTTCCCAGCGTAGTGAGTGCCGTGTATGACTCGCAGCTCTCCATGCGCCTGTCTCCGCTTCGTCCTGTCATTGATTTATTACTCCATTGTGTTCACCTTCACAATTAATTTGCCTATTTATTCTCTCCTGTTTCTAATTCTTGGGACAAAGTCTTGTCAATCATATTGTGCATTCTACAGCATTGTTGATTGTTTTTCTGTACATTACCGAGATTAATTTTCTGTTGACGCGTGCCTGTTGCTTTCTAGCATGGATTTAGGGTTACACCGAAATCTACACCGGAGATGAACCTGATAAATAAGGAAATTGTCATGGGAATGTTTTGTACATTTTACGGTCAGACCTTTGATAAATAAGAGCCACTTAACGCTGGTTAGATTAGATTTATTCTAACAGAAACATGCTTCCTGGCCCTTTTCTAACCTTAACCCTGTCCATGACGCTTTTCTTGAATTTATCAAAGATAAATTTAGCACAATTCATCAGCATTTCACCTCAGTCCCCTAAGCACTTGATCATAATGGTATCTCTCCAAGATCCGCTGTCAAAGCCCCGTCTCCTACTGAGCCAGCTTTCTTGTGTGAGCCTCTAGCCAAATCTAATTCATCTTCCTGCCAGCTTGATCCTGTTCTTACCTCGTGTATTTCACTCACCCATCTGTCACCTCATTAACACGTCACTTACTTCTGCTTCTGTCCCTGCTCCTCTTAAAGGAATGGATCGATAAAAAAAGAAATTCACACAAGGTCTGCCTTTAACGCAGATGCAGTCCATCAGCCAAGACATGGTTGGTGTCTAATTTTGCCTATGAACTGGAGCTAGAAAATAAACGTTACCAACTTAGTACCAATACTTTATTCAGAATGATCAACTACAAGTACAGATGTGAACAGGACGTTTTGTATTCTTTTTTTCAGTCTACCGTCATTGATTTGTTGCAGTAGCTGAACCAGCAAGGCCCAACACTGCTTTACTGAGCTTTAACATACAACCAGATTTCCACCAGATTTCTGGACAATCAGGCCTCTAAAATCTGCTTATGTGTTTTTATTTATAGAGTCATTACTCCATGTAGGTCAGGCGGAACACACACTACGCGCAGGCAGCATGTCTCTGCTGGGATCTCCAAATAATAAGAACAAATGCGTTTTTTAATATGGCTTCTAGGTTCATTACACATTTTTTGGAATTCTTTGATAAAAATCGTAAAAACATGTAGGGATGAAATGATGCTTAAAAGTAACTCTGATAAAAAATTTTGGGTGGCTTTTGTTGTTAACTGTGCAATATTTCCTTGATTTGGAGAAGACGTCATTATTTTGAACGATTGTTCGCTTGCTCAGACAATTACTTAGATACAAAGATTCGGAACTTGAGTAAAGTAGCTGAGATTGAGGAACTGCAGAAGTTGAATCAAGGTGAATAAAGTTTTGTTCTGCGCTTTGCTATTGTTTTGTATTTGAAAAATGGCTTCCGGTTGCCTAGTGACAATATAGACAAACAAATCGATCAATAAATAAACTCTTCTTGTTTAGACCAGGGCTACTTCCGATTCAAATCTAAATCCAGATACTGGCATTGCGCTATTCCCGGCTCGAGAATGTGACAAAAAGGTCGACCATGCCAAAGTCAAGGTTAAGAGCGGGTAAATTTATTAGCGTAATCCCTTAAATAAACACATTAAGCACCAAACACCAGTTACCATAACAAAAACCAATGGGGCAACAAAATCAAGGGGGGTCACATTATACACAAATATAGTAGATTAAAACGACATTAAAGTTTTCTAACATCATGCATATTCACTCTTTTAGCGCGTATGTGTAGCTTGAAGCTTAAACTTCAGGAGGAAGTGTGTTCTCACCTCAATACATCAAACCTCAAACTCAATCGACTCGTGTCTTACTTTCCCTTCACAGCCAAATTGCTGGAAAAGGTTGCAGCCTCTCAAGTGCAGTGTTACTTAATCAATACCAATCTTTTCAAACCATTTCAATCTGGGTTGGTTCACTGCGCAACACAGAGACACCTGGTTTCTGTGTCCTCGAGGATCTCGTCGTCTCTGAGTGCGCTGAGTGGCATTCTACTCCTTTTAGACTGAAGTGTTGTGTTTAACCCAGTAAACTCTGGCACACGCAGGGTTGTACATCACACCGCTCTCTGCGATTGGAATCACTGACAGGAAAATGACACTGATGTAGCACAAGGTGTTCCTCAGGTATCAGTCCTTGGCCCTGTCGCAATAATGATCTATACTGCATTGCCCTTTATGAATTAACATTCATGGTTTTAAGATTTATACTTACACAAATGATTGTACAAAGATTTGTGCAAAAAGATTTATGTGAGAGCACTAAAGATATGAATACCCTGCAACCTGTGACTCTCAACACAGGGGCCATCGACTGGTGGAGCGTAGTCTGGATGCAGATCCAGCAAAGTATTTCACAGGTCCCAAGTATCAGGTACTTAAACCTTCTGTAGCAGATGCTGATGTTTTTCTTCACATGCATTTCAGTAAATTATTTAGCTAAGGGCAGCTCATCAGACCACGGAGTAGCTGCAGTGCTCGAGATAATAGGGGAAAGTTTTCACAGATTTTCATAGTCTGTGTCTGATTAGCAAACTGAGGATATGGCTTGAATAAAAAAAAAAGAAAAGTCAACGGAGAAAACAGAATAGTGAAAGACGACTGGGCAGAGAAGTCCGTGTTTTTTCTTCCCACATCAAATTCAAAATAATATATCTGCTCAGTGCCACTATAAAAACCTCACTGTTTAAAATTAATGTGTCTTATTTTAAACATGAGTCAATACACTGCAAAAAAGAGATATCTTAGCAAGTAATAACATATAAAAATACATTTTTAAAAACCACGCTTTCATGTGAACAATTGGGAAATCTGTTACTTGATTCATGTACTGTCATCAAGATACGGCTGTGTGCAAAATTTCAGCTTCATCAGACAATCAGAAGTGGGTAATAAATCGATTACAAGATTTGATCCATACAACAAACAAACAAACAAGAAGTGAAGTTAATAGAAGCGTGGTAAAAATAGCTTGAAAATATGCAAATTCAACAAATATTTCTGTTTATTAGAAGCTAGAAATGATCTTATTCTACTGGCAGATAGTTGCACTTATTTCAACAGATTATATCTAGAAAGAAGCAAAATGATCTGGCAATGAAATCAAAGAATTAAACTTGCAATTTAAAGATATGTCTAGAAATAGGTTTATATACCTTATATTTGTTAAATAACATAAAAACCTGCAACTGCACCCAATTTATATGTCCGAATGGAGTCATCATATTTCTACATTGGCTATGGTTTGTCACCACTGGACTAGTGCCATCTACTGGAGTATAACAAGTATGGCGGTGTTGAGCGTAGACTTCCACCAAGCCCTAATGCCGTATTTCACAATGTTATCAAAAGAGATACTAATTTTGTGACTCAGATCCACTCCAAAATGTAATGGGTTCTTCCTTGGCCAATGCTACACCCTTCCACCAATTTTCATAGAAATCAGATTAGTAGATTTTTGCACAATCCTACTTAAAGCGAACAAACAAATCAACAGACAAACAATTCGCACACTGAAAACTTGCAAAGATGTTATTTTTGCAGTCAGCTGCGCTAGTCACGTCTCCAGACCTTTTTCAGGAAGAAAGTTGTAGCTGCACTTTCACAACTTTGAACTGAATACCCCTGTCCTAATGTCTGGTATTTAAGACTTTAGATGAACTTCTGTCTTAATGTCTTGTTGGATCACTGTGGACTGGATAAAGACACTGAATGAACATATTGTTTTAAATGGATGCTGATAAAGATTTAAAGAGCTAGTAGTTTGAAGTTAGTAGTTAAAGAGCAGATGTATTCTTAGTCTGGATGAAGTGAGCATTACACCTTCTCCAGTAATTTACAGTTCAGTGGTACTCTTTGTGTTTCCCTTTAACTTTTGCGCCTCCATTATAGTAACAATATCAACACGCAAATCAATACATGCACGAGCTAATATCAGTCATTTTGGTGAAATGAATACTTGCAGATGAAATGGTTCTCCACAGCACTTAAACTGGGTGATGTCAGCATTTCCGTTTTAGATTTATCCTTCTGTGAATATTTTTACATTACTTCCAATTGTATAGGTTGCACCAAATTGGCTAGCGTGCGGCGCATCTCATCCTGCACTGGCCCGAATGGGAGCTCAGTGATCTGTGCACTTGGCTATCACTCAGACAGGGTCATGGGTTTGATCCCATGTGATAGCAGCAGCCACTTTGGGCTTAAACAAACCACTTAACCTCATGCTGATCCCTGACAAATGTCCCTGTAGTCCTCTCTAACTGTAATGGATGAGGTGTGAAAAACAATACAGCTCCATGGTAATGGCAAAAGCAGAACTGTTCTTCAGGTTAATACACTCCACACATATACAAAGTCTAAGGGCAATACCGAGGGCTGTTTTCAATCAGTTCTCTAAAACTAATGCAAAATGTACGGAATTGAATTACCCATAATGCTCTGCAACAGCAAAGAAATGGTGGATAAGGTGATGTGTAACTCCAAGTCGCCAGTTTCAGTTTACGGATGAATTCTGGATTCTAATTGGTCAGAAGGTGTTGATTAAGTTTCTATAATAAAGCATTGTTTCTATAGCAACAGCTCATTCACATGGATGTGTACAGCAGGTGCTCCAACTAAGTTTAAGGATTTTAGGTTTTCTGTAAGGGAGATGTTTATTTAGCACTTATGGAAGGAGTCTCCAGTGTCAGAGGTAAAGCTGGAACTTTAGGACAGAAGAGTTCACGCCTCGAGGTTTCTCTGTAATATGACAAGCTGGTTTTGTTAGCTTGTTTGTTTGTTTGTTAGTTTTATTAACTTCACGAATCACTGCTGATAAGGAAAAGACTGTTTATAGCTGCTATAATGTTTGTAATTAGCACATTAAATGTAACTGTAAAAAGATAAAAAAATGTAATTGTTGGTATTAGAGGAACAAAACGCTTCAGGACGTGCTGTTATAGGAATATAATCAACATCATGCTTTATTACACCACCTTCTCGTTGATTCTTTAACTAAAACAACACAACAGCAAGTGTTTTATTTCATACATAGCTGAATATAATTTGCTCATCTATATTTGCTCATTTGGCAAAGCCACCATCTTTTAAGGAAGACTGTTTTGTCTTTGGTCCAAATGAGGCTGTGTTTAATCAGGTTAGCAGGCTAACAGGCTAGCAATAAGAACCCTGTCTGGTAGGTCCCAGCTTTCCTAATAGAAGTCATAGAAGCCATTGAATAACATGCTTTAATATAAATAAGCTGATAAGTCACAGTACAGCGGTTAGCACTGTCGCCTCACAGCAGGAGCGTTCTGGGTTCGAACCTGGCAGCCGTGTGGGGTCTTCCTCTGCGTGGTTTGTGTGTTCTCCTTGTGCTTGCATGGGGTTCCTCTGGGCACTCCAATTTCCTCCCACAATCCAAAGACATGCAGATTAGGTCAAAGGGCTACTCTAAACTGCCCCTAGGTATGAATGTGAGTGTGAACGGGTGTTCCATAAAACAGATTGGCGACCTGCCCAGGGTGTACCCCGCCTCTCACCTGAAGTCATCTGGGATTGGCTCCAGCTTCCCCACGACCCTGACGGATATAGATAATGAATTTATGGATGCAGTACACTTCTTTACACTTTCAGGCATGCACCCCCCCCCCCCCCGGGGGGGGGGGGGGGGGGGGGGGG
>JAQMYM010000033.1:27510552-27521798 GCA_030014255.1 Parauchenoglanis ngamensis
GGGTGACCCGGGGATCAAACCCAGGACCTTCTTGCTGTGAGGCGACAGTGCTAACCACCGCACCACCGTGCCGCCAATTACTATTATGACAGGTGAAATTATAAAGAAGTAGAAATAATATATTATAATGGTAACAATGGTTAAAGCATATGAAACTGTAATTCTATAAGTGGACTTGGACTCCTTTCTGTGTCCTGAGCTTGTTGTGCCTCGCTTAAATTAGTTTAAAATGCTTTATTTATTAGAATATTCATCATAAGATTCCCCTTTCAGAACCCTGATAAATATTTATTTATGTTGAAAGCGTTAGTGTTGCTTGGTTAGTCATGGTTTTTGTGTTGAAACACAGTTTTGGAATTTCGAAATCTAGGTTTTTTTGTTGGGTTTCGTTTTGTTTTTGCACAAGTGCCTTAAGAGTTCCTTCTTTCTGGCCTGCACTTTATACAGCGTTGTATTTTTAACCATGTCCTGCATTTATTCAGAGCTTTTACATCATCAGTCTGTTAGATTTATTATAACAAGTTAAAAGTGTGTAGTGTGTAGCGTCACGTGACTGCATTGTGACTATAAATGATTATTTCATTTGAGCTGCTTATTTAGTGGTTGGTACTAGCATGTCTTGCGTAGCGCCATGGACTCTGACCAGATGAAACATCTATTTAGGGCTTGAAGCAGAAAATAAACACATACTCCTTATAGAGTATATAAATAAACACGTCTAATCCTTTCTGAAGAATTCGAGCCATGCCGTCGCTTCACTAATCCGAGCACTGAGGCTAAATCTGAGCGTCCGTGAAAGTTCTTTCCAACCCTCGTTGAGCTGCCTTCGGCTAAATTATTTACAGAAACGCGTGTAATTGGATAAACTGCGACAAAGGACCTGCTACACCGGCTTCGTGTTTAGAAAACTGGAATCGCTGAATTATGGGCGTTTCTTTTCATATATTTATCATAACGCTCTGCTACAGTATTTATTGAAGTACTAGGCTCAGTGCTGTGAAATATTAGCATCCTGAGCGCGGCCTGCCGGGTGACGACCCCTGCGGAAACCAGTCACTCTAATCAGACAGAGATTAGACACTGTCCTATACTGAAGCAGTCACGCAGCAGATGGAGCTCCACACACACACACACACACACACACACACACACACACACACACACGGCTGCAGGACAGATTGGTGTTGGTCTGGCACTCACACCCCGTGGTTCCTGTCTGAGGTGCTCTGAGCGGACCTGCAGGATGACGCACTTCTCACCTGTGACTCATGCAGAAGAGGATCGGCTCCGAGTCCAGATAAGAAACGACTCCCTACAGATAAGTACAGAGATCAGAAAGAGCCAAGAACTCTATAAATTATACCATAATATATTATAAATGAATATTTCCCATTATGAGAATAAACATATTTTCCCATATATGAGAATATTTCCCATTATATTTATTATTATACAATTATAAGCTTATTAAACATATAGTATTAAGCGTGAACTTGTATTGAAAGATAATATTATGGAATGGCTTTAATTAATACTTTATTACTAAGTGATTAATACATAGTTTATAAGCTTAATTTTTCTAAGCACGTAATACACACTTTGTAAACAAATTCTGTGTCATTTATGAGCTAATACTACATGGGTTATAAACAAGGAAGTGACGTGTAGTTTATGAATAAGTACTGTGGCGTTTATAAGCAAATGCTACATCATTTAAAAGCTCGTAATATGTTATATTATACGTACTACATATTTTATAGTGACATACTACATACTAAATAAACATATACTGTCTAATTTATAAGCAAATATAACCCTGTCGTGGTTATAAACAGGCATGGAGAGTGTATAAGCATGTAATATTTATTATGAATAGGTAGCGGGTAGTTTATAGGCAGGTAATATGTCGTTTATAAGACAGTAATGTAATGTAATATGTAGTTTATTGCAATAAAGACAGTCGTGTGTAGTGTACAGAGAAGTCATGCATAGTTTATCAGAAAGGAAGGCAATGTCATATTTCTTATTATATTTTGTTATTTTTAAAGTAAACAATACATTAAAGTAAATAATATATTGCTTATAACTAAGAAGCGAATGCATAGTTTATCTGAAAAATATATAATTTTTATAAGTAATCAATACATGTTTTATAAACAGTGTAATATGTAGTTTATAAAGAATAGTTTTTAGACAAATTATATTTTTAATAATGCATAGTGTATACACACACACACACACGATATGGCTTATATGTAATGTGCTCTTTATTAACAAATCCTGCATTAAAAAATGAAATCCGGCTCAGAGTTTTTCTTTGTCGAATCCAGTTGGTTCTATTTTAAAAAACCGACACTAACTATGTTTGGTGTGCGCCAGAGGCCCTGTGAACCTCACTGTCAAGCTTTCCAAAAAACTGTTCTGCTTGACGTGGACTTTCCGTTTGATGCAGTTCAGTTCGGTACAGATTTTTTTTTTGGTTCTTAACAAATCATACATTAATGAAAACGTGCCATTTTTACTTCACGTGTTGTTGTTTCTCCTGTGCTGCAACTCATTTATTCTCTCTCTTTATGACTTCTAAGAAACACTCGGCCCGCTGACAAACTTTTCACAAATCCTGTGTAGTGCAAAAGAAAAAAAAAGTCTCGGACAAAAGATAAAACCTTAAACCAGCCCTTCTTTCCAGTTCTCCTGTCTGTAGAGACAGTGTTTCCTGATTTCATCCCAAATTGCTCCGAGTGCACACTTTTTAATTGGGGCATGAACTTTTATACCAGTGAATCTTACCATACGTACTACATTAACGTGTGTGTGTGTGTGTGTGTGTGTGTGTGTGTGTGTGTGTGTGTGTGCGAGAACAGGAACAGAGTGATACTGTCCTGCGATATTTATATCTCCTTCAGTGAACTTAGCTTTTAGAAGACATGCTGAAGTGTGAGGTGTAACTGCCAGGACAAAGGGTGTCGTTTCTACACCTGCCTGTTCCACAGGGATCCGAGTTCAGGGTTATTTCATTTATTTCATTATTTATTCCGCAAGATTAATTAAACCTAAGGAGAAAGAAAGGAGGACAAGAAGAAGCTAAAAAAAAAACGCACACAAGGAAATTAACTTTTATTTTTCATTGCGTTTATTTTGCGTACGGAAATTACGATTCTGTTACGATTATGATTCTTTATTTAGCTTCCGATTCACGTCAGTAACGATTCGAGAAGAGTCGTGATAAAAGCGTTTCCAATGTAACATTTGTACATCATGATACCGCTCTCTGATTGGCTGGCATCTAACAGCAATCTGATCAAAAGGCACGATGTAACCATACATGGATGTTAGAACTAAAACGTGCTGCGACTGGAACATAAGCAACGTGACGAATAGTGAATATTTTCCCAGGACGTGTTTGATTCCTCTCAGCTGTTAGAAACCTCACAGTGAGCACACTCACCTATGTCCTGCACTGCTTATTTAATAACTTATTGTTTTATTTAAGTGTAAAACCTCCAGCTTGGTAGTGAAGCTTCCAGCTTCCAGGTTGACTCCTGCCTGTTCGCAGCTCCTGAACCTCATTACTGGTTTGTACCTACAGAAGCGCTGCATCTAAATCTCCTGCACTTCTTTCTGCTTCTGTTCGTTTTTACAGAACACCCTCGCATGCTCATCCTGCCGTTTTCTTCTTCTTCTCCTCTCCTCTCCTCGCTGTTCCTCTCTAACCTGTAGCTTGGACTGGTGTAAACTGAATGAGGTGCTGCTGGACAGCTGATCTGAAGATCTCCAAGCGCACAGATACATGTCGAGGATCTGAAAATGCTTCATGACTCATCTTTTGCAGAATTTCGAGCAAGTTGGTGCCGTGACCCGGCTGCCACGCTAACACCAAACTCCTACGCCGTGAACCGTGAGCAACGCTGTCTGGGTTCTTTTCTCTGTGAGATTTATACGAGTCGGCGACTTATGGCCCGCGTTACTGATAAACAAATCAACAGCTCGACTGTTAAATCCTTTGAAACGGATGAATCCTTTTTTCAAATGTGTTTGGAATGCGGATGAACTGATCCGTCCCATCGAGCGCGTGTTTGATATTTTAGCAAAGCCGCATTCCTGTGGTTAATAATGCATATTAGAGAATATAATCAGTCTGTCAGGGTTCTCTTATCATTCGTTCTGTTTCTCTGTGCTGGGTTTTGTCTGTCTGTATCTCCAGGTTACGGCTACAAAGTCGCTGTAACGTGCTGTATGCAGATCACACACACACACACACACACACACACACATAGCTGAAGATCTCCAAGAGCACAAACCAAGATAAAAACATATCTGAAGATCAATCCTGTTTCCTGACTCATCTTTGCAGAATTTCTAACAACTGGGTGCCGTGACCCGGCTGCCACCTACGCCGTTATTTATGAGTGAAGAAAAGAAAATGTTATCCGTGTTCCTTTCCTTGTAAGATTTCCACGGATCAGTGATTTCCGGCTCGTGTTAATAACACGCAAATAAACAAGTAAACAACCCAAATCCTTTGAAAAATGCTAATCCTTTTTCTAATGTGTTTTGAATTAGCTGTGTGAACGGAGCACGTGTGTGTGGGGGGGGTTTCAGCAAAGCTGCATTCTCACGGCTAAGCGCTAAGCGCTAATAGTTTCTCAGGGTTCTTTTATCATTTATTCTGCGTAACGGGGGTGAGGATTGCGTCTCGGTGCTGTCTGTATCTCCGGGTTACGGGCACAGAGTCGCTCTAATGTGGCATGTGCAGACCACACACACGCAAGCGCGAACACACACACACAGAGCCCTGAACGCTGAATGGGTTTCCCGGGTGTTGACAGAGATATTCCCATTAGAGAGGCTGAACAATATCGGCGTCCTCATCCTCCTCCATTACGACTGGAGGAACGGCGGTTAGACAGAAACAGAGCTTTGTCCCCAGAAGAAAGGAGAGAGATAATGATCAGAGCGATGCCTCTTCACTTACTCGCTCCATTCTGACTCTGTAGTGCACTGACATTTAACACACCTCTCTACCAGCCTCTCTTTATTTCTCTCTCCATCTCGAACCCGCTGGTTGTTCGGCTGTCTCAGGGATCGTCTGTTTCCTTATACGCTACCAAACACTAATATAAAATTGCTCTTTATTATAAAAAGGATGATGACCTGGTGTTATTAGAACCACATAGAGTAGATTGTGCTTTCAGGTGCTCACCTCTGGACTGCTCATTAGGGAGCGGCGCTCTGTGAAGCCGCTCTCCGATCACTGGGAGGTTATAATAATTGCGCTTCACTACAAGCTTAAGATGTGATTCTTCTCCTGATGACTCGAATCTCCCAAAGCCTGAGCATTTATCCTCTAGAGTTCATTAGTTATCAAAAGCTGAATGTTACACAATGTTACTCCAGTAATCCATATTATTGATGAAGAGGTGTTGGTTAATTGTGACTAATCCAGTTTAAAACTGGGTGAGATTTTGGTTTTTGTCTCTTCCAGCCTCGGCACAGATGAATAAAAAACGAAATAGCTTGTTTACGATGAGGTGCGTAACCAAATCACATTTAAAGACGTGTTAATAAGCAGACTGTGTATAATGTTACAGGAAAATCAATCAGTAAAAGCAGATTATTTCCATTATGTTTCTAAATACAGCATCTCTCAAGGTGTTTTATTCCTCTTATCCCACAGCATCAGGCCGAAAATGACATTTTTAATGGACTGATGAATGATTTTTAACTGTTTACAGCTGGATTTAATGTTCACAAAACAGGTTACGTCTTGTTATCATTAGCCAGTCTCACAGAAGCTGACGTTTTTGTTAATTAGACGGAAAAAAGAAAAAAAAAAGCGCAGTTTGTCATGTTATTGAGAAACCGCAACGCGTAAAAACTCCTCTGAAGACTTTCATGTGGAGGAAACATTACTGACCGATACAAAGCACCGACACTGGAGACTCTTTCCCAAAATGTTAAATACATGTCTTCTTACAGAAAACATCCCGTTGCACTTTTGTCTTTGTTACGTAACAGCATTTTTTAGGCTTAGACCATGTGACACTTCTGTTATATAGGTCCATGTACAGGTTTCTATAGAAACGTTAATGTATCGAATGAACGCATTAACATACCTCTGTTATAGAAAATTAATCGACACTGCGTGACCAATCAGAATCCAGAGCACAACAACGCTGTACAGTGCTATAATACATTATTCCTGAGATATCAGCCCAGTACAATACCCCTCTACACCAGCAGAGGACGCCGTCTCTGGATCGTGCCTTCATTTCCTGTTTACTTCCTGGTTTTGCACTTTACTCTCACCAGTAATCTTTATTGGATTAGTTCTGAACTGTGTTTCTGTTTGCTTTATCAGTGTTTTGAACATTTCGCTACCTTGAGTTTGGCTGCTCTTTGGACTTCACTCTTGGTTTGATGATTGCCTCGTTACCGTCCAGAGCGTGCTTAATGACCCTGGGTTTTGGATTTTGTCTAAATAAACAAATTAATTACGTTTGTATTATTAATGTGGCCTAATATAAACAAAAAAGATATTAATCATGCAAAATGTCATAATTATGAATGAAGTACACAAAGCTTGTGGAAAGGTAACAGTTTAGTGCCTTTGAATAAGTAAAACCCAGTAGAGAAAGTGGGCTTCTCTTATGTGCCATATTCAGAGAGATAAGCAGAGTTAAGTTACAGATAAGACCTTCAGGGTCGAGAAGTCCATTAGGCTCCAATTCGGACCCATCTGAGCTTCAAAAGCTGCTGCATTATTTATTTGTTAACCATATCGGTTTATTCAGCCCCAGCATGTGATTTAAGCAAAAATACAGCATATAACAGTTCTCCTGTTTGAGGAATGGAACCAAGAAGACATCTGATGTGTCTCAGTCAACTGACTGGTTTTAGGATCTCCCAGTGTAGCGATGGTCTACAAATTAACCCACTGACTGGTTTTAAGATGTCCCAGTGTAGCGATGGTCTACAAATTAGCTCACTGACTGGTTTTAAGATGTCCCAGTGTAGCGATGGTCTACAAATTAGCCCACTGACTGGTTTTAGGATCTTGCAGTGTAGCGATGGTCTACAAATTAGCTCACTGACTGGATTTAGGATCTCGCAATGTAGCGATGGTCTACAAATTAGCTCACTGACTGGTTTTAAGATGTCCCAGTGTAGCGATGGTCTACAAATGAGCTCACTGACTGGTTTTAGGGAATTGTATGAATGATTAAAAAAACCTGTAAGTCATTTGCCTCAAATTGACCAATATTTATATCTTATAACAGTAGCTGTAAAATTTGGGTCTAGGGTTCTGTGACGTGACCTCGCACCATGATTATACTTAACATGTAGCATTCTCTGCTCTGGTATAATGACAATAAAGGCTTCTGATTCTCATACTGTATAAAAAAAGGACGCTGAGCTCCTGTTCACTCCCATTCTATAGAAATGAAGCCGACATCCCTGTGACATGTCAAATTTGCAGCCAGAGTCTGTGCAGTAGGAACGTTCACCTTCTCGAGTTTGGGCAGAAGTCACCTCTTTGCTAGCCCCGCCCACCTCTCCTGTAGAAATGATCGGACAAAGACTGTCATGTTCTCAAATGCTCTTTATTACATCCACCCAGAGAGCATAAATAGTTTCAGCTGGAGATATTTCATTAATATGGATGCGTGTGGTAAGACATTTATCCCATGAACTGGAAATTCGCTGACAGATGGATGTGACTATCGCGGAATGAGCCGCAGTGAGCTCGCCAGGGTGAGTTCAAACTCGTTGTTTGTGATGCATGGCTATTCCGAGCGCACTGTAATCTAACTAACTACTTATAAAATCCATCCTAATGTTATTGGTAGTGTGTGTTCACTGATGAACCAATGGATTTGCACAAATTTCGATAGCTGGCTGGCTGGAGGGAGGCTACATGGCATGACTGCTTCATGGCTCGGTAGCTATAAGGATTGCTATATGGTTAGGAAGCTAGCATGATTGCTAGCCTTTTCATATGAAACCTCTTGATGCTTCAAACATTATGACTAGACATGGCTAACATTCTGTATTTGCGCATGTGTCCACAAAAATAAGTAGGTATATTACAGTAAACTGTATGGTGAAGTAAAGTCTCTTCCTGGACGTCTGTCAGTTGAGTGAAGCCACGCCTTCTTATTTTATAGAAGAATAGTGTTCTAAAAAATAGTTTTTCTTCTGGGGGGGGAATAAAAAATGTGCAGATATCAGCACAGGGAAAACTAACAGTTTGAATTAAACACCATAGATGGAAACAGTTTAGACCAGAAAAGTACCATGGAAAATTCACTGCTGTGGGATTGAAACACACAGGGATGGGCGGGGCTAAACACTACACTGCAGCCAGCCAGCAGGGGCGCTAGACCTGTGGGGGCTTCACCTTCTAGCGATGATCTCATTATTGTATTTATA
The DNA here is from genome assembly GCA_030014255.1 of Parauchenoglanis ngamensis. NCBI lineage: Eukaryota > Metazoa > Chordata > Actinopteri > Siluriformes > Auchenoglanididae > Parauchenoglanis > Parauchenoglanis ngamensis. Next base: position 27,518,986 of record JAQMYM010000033.1, read on the forward strand.
ACTTACACTGTAAAATGTATTGGCAGCAATGTAATCTGTAAAGTACTGTCAAATTTACACTAAATAACCGTTAACCATATTTACAGTAAAGTTCTGGAATATTGTAGAGTGTAAAATAACACATTATCAAGTATGTTTGCTCTTTCAGCTGATTCAACTCAATTACTGCTGTTTGGTGGGGCTGGGATTTGGTCACATGACCTTCTCATTTGTTACTCAAAACCTTAGTTACTAGCTAAACTGGCTTTTACTGATCTTACTAGTGTATATAACGATAAACTCAACGTCAGTACAAGGAGAATTTCACTATTCTCCCCCCGACACACACACACACACACACACACACATGTGTCTAACTGCCTAATAGTTTACAGTGCAATTCTGTAAAATTATATAAAAAAAAATCCTTTGTTGTAAAATAAATACTGTAAATTTTTACAGCTCGTCTATTTAGTGGCTGGTTTGACTGGTGGCTCGTTATGAATGAATTTGAATCCAAACCTCATAAGTCCAAAATAAGTAGATCTTTAAATAATGTCACTTGGACCTGATGTGTTCATGCTGTGGAGTAATGGGTCCAATTTGCTGTACAGTATAATTAAATAATGTTCATAAATCTGTTGGCAGGGTGTGTGTGGAATTTATTTTACAATTAAAGGGGTCACTGGCTGCCAAAAAGTTTGAGAGCTTCTGTCCGAGGACACTGGAGTGCGTCCTCCAGTCAGTCCAGCCGATCTCAGGTACCCCAGATTGCTTTGCAAATCAAACAGATAAACAACAACAGACGCTGGAATGATTAAACACGGGCTATAAAGGAGTATCTTTACCTGATCACTTAACATGATTCTACACTGTAGATTTAGCATTGTTAGCATTCCTGGCCTGGCTTTGAGCAGCCGAACCAACATTTCACACTCCGCGGGTTTTGATAAGCATATTCATAGCCTGGGATCACAATAAACACGGAAACAAAACAAACACAAACAAAGCGAGGCAGTTTGTCAGCCATCTGTGCTCCCTTTTCAGCGGCGGCAGATGCCCAGCAGAGCCGTAACTGAACTCACTCCTCTCATTAAAGGCCTGCGTGGAGATAATAGCCACCGTTTTATCATTCCTGTAGAACAACAAGGCATAAATAAGGTTAAAAGCATAGGTTTCCCAGTGCTACTGATTATTTAAACATTTAACACAGCAGATTTGTTCGATAGCCAAGACGAGTCGTCAGCTAGCCCGAAGGCTGTAAACAAGTCGCAAGTGCGGCGCTAAAAAACAGGCAAAGGGATTCATCATTTTATTTATTTTTATAGATTTCATTAACTCGGAATGCTCGCTGGCTTCTCGACTTGCAGTTAAAGAAAGAATCCAAACGTACAAAGAAAATCCAATTAAAGAAAGAAAAGAAATTAAAACTATTAACTCGCTGACGTCTCACACGAATGACGGCGATACATCACCAAGCAACAAATCAGCAGCGGAATCACTCGTCATAAATATTTCATTATAAAAAATATTTCATGTGATTCAGGATGGAGTTACGGCGGAGACTCCACTCGGCTAGTTAGCGAGCTACGACGTGACGAGCATGACGGCTGTGATAGCGTGAAAGTGATGTGTTTGAGCAGAGTGTACAGAGGAGGACGTCAAAAAGCTGGACAGACTAAAGGACTAAAGCACCGCTGCATCGCTCTCTTTACGTTTGGAAGGATACGAGAGCTTATGTTGTGTTCCATTCACCTCGGAAGCCGGAGCCGGGAATGACGTCACACTGGTTCCAGTACAAGAAGTTGGAAAACCATGAAGTCGGGTTAGCTTTAGCCAGGATAGCCATTAGCAATACCAGTTCTAGCTACGTTAGTAACACTGTAACAACATGACCAAAGATAGAAGTTGGACAATACTCTCTGTACGACTGATTTAACGTGACACAAATAAGACAGAAGTGCTACTAAACAGTATATTAGTACAGCCTTTCACCTTTGATGCACGGAGCAGCCAGCTTGGATTTTTTCAGTCGGGTTGGTCAGATTCCTCCAACTTTCCGAGTCAGAAATCCGACTTCAGGGGGTGTTCCAGTTGACGGAAATCCCGACTTCCCAGGAATGCAGCATAAATTCCACTGCAAGACTCTCAGCAGGTAGTTGAACAGCATTGTGGGTAATGTAGGAAACCGTGAAAATAGACCAACACATCGATAAAAGACTTAAAACCCTCAACACGTTAACGATGATGATTAATATAGAAGTCATTGGTGGTGGAATTGTTCCTACCTTTCAGAATCGTCCAAAAATGCGAATGTTTCTCAAGTCTATATTTCGTTATATTTATATTTCTACTTGATATTAATATAGTTTTTATTGCGATAATGACGGCACGTCAGAAGTCTGTAAGTGATATTATTCATGTTGAGGGTACTCACCCTGAAGCGAGATCTCCATTAGCAAGCTCTGCTTTCAGAGTTTCTGTATACATTTGCATCAAATTGACAATTATTCTGTCTGGTGTCTTTGATTGATTTACATTTCAACCCTTAGTTCTTAGTCAGCACTTGGGTTTTTTTTTTTAGAAAAAAATACCTGTAAATATAAAAATAAATTGTAATTAGTGCTGGGCAATTTGATATAATATTGAAATTATTAGACATACACATTTCTGTGATATTGTGCTTAATGTCAGTACACAGCTGATTAGAGGCTAATAAATCTTGAATTTTTAAAAATATTACAATTTTGTCATTTTCATCCATCCATTATCTACACCGCTTTATCCGTCTGGGTCGCGGGGAAGCTGGAGCCAATCCCAGCATCTTGGGGCGA
>JAQMYM010000033.1:27541133-27552804 GCA_030014255.1 Parauchenoglanis ngamensis
TGACCACCCCCACACCCTACAAACCCATTTTTAACGACCACCCCTACACCCTACAAACCCATCTTTAATGACCACCCCCTACACCCTACAAACCCATCTTTACTGACCACACCTACACCCTACAGAAGCATCATTACTGACCAACCCCTACACCCTACAAACCCATCTTTAATGACCAACCCCTACACCCTACAAACCCATCTTTAATGACCAACCCCTACACCCTACAAACCCATCTTTAATGACCACCCCCTACACCCTACAAACCCATCTTTAACGACCACCCCCTACACCCTACAAACTCATCTTTAATGACCACCCCCTACACCCTACAAACCTATCTTTAACGACCACCCCTACACCCTACAAACCCATCTTTAATGACCACCCCTACACCCTACAAACCCATCTTTAATGACCACCCCCTACATAACTCCTAAACCTTATAATCCGACCTTTTTCGACCCACACCTACACCCTATAAACCCATCTTTCATGATCAACCCCTACACCCTACAAACCTATATTTCATGACAAACTCCTTTACCTTACAAACCAATCTTTTGACCAACCCCTATAGCCTACAAACCAATATTCCATGACCAACCCTTACACCCTACAAACCCATCCTTCCTGATCAACAATTACACCTTATAAACCCGTACTTCCTGATGGCCCCTACACCCTACAAACCCACATTTCATAATCTACTTCTACACCCTACAAACCCACATGACATTACTAACCCCTATTCCCTACAGACACATCTTTCACGATCAACCCCTACACACTAAACACCCAATCATTTTGCTCAAACCCTACCCCCTGTAACGAGTTCATGATCAACCCATTTTCTTGCATCCTACACCATACACATACCCCACACATCATCCTTAAATACCAACCCCTACAGCCCAAAAACCCATGCTTTATGATTAACTCCTAGACCCTAGAAATCGATCCTTCCTAATAAATCAGTGCACTTTCTTCAAGATAAACTCCCATTCCAGCAAACCATTATTTCTAACCAACCTCTACATTCTACTACTCCAACCCCATTCTTCAAGAATAACCTTAAATCCTATGCCCGACATACCCATTCATCACAACCAACATTCTCACCCATCATTTGGCTTAATCCCTACACCCTATGTGCTGACTCCTCACGATCAATCAATCCCTACACCCTACAAGCCCATAATTCATGATCAACCCTGAGATTATAGTCACCCATTGATAATCACCCACACCCTAAACCCTACACATCCATCCTTTATAATCAACCCTTAAACTGTACATTCTTTTCAATCTTCCCATACACCCCAAACACCCTTGATTGACCCATATGCCCTAAAAAATCTTTTATCTTCACTTCCTACACCCTTTATACCAAGTCTTCATGGTTGACCCTGTCACCCTACAAACCAGTTGTCTCCAAGATTTTTGCTGCACTTCATATGCTTTTGCTCTATTCTTTATCTGAGCCGGAAGAAATCGAGAGTCTGCACAGTCCCCCTGCAAAATAATGAAGTCTCAAAGTCTGCTGAAACTGGAGCAAGTATGTGTGTGTGTTTGTGCAGGAAAAGAGGTCTGCTGTTTCTTATAGCTGTAGAATCTCAGTGCTGCTCACAGACTTGTCAGAGTGCCTCGTGCAGGAGTGAGACAGAAGGAAGAAAGCAAAAACAAGTTTGACCAGTTGGAGGTTGTCAAGACTTTCGCCTGACAGCACAGCAAACAAGAACCCCTACTAAAAATTGGCAGGCTGAATCTCTGGTGATTTCATTCAACTCACTACAGACTGCTGTGTGTGGCAGATCTGGGGGAAAAAAAGAAAAAGAAAAACCAGAAAAGAAAAAAAAAACAAACAAACAAAGGAAACAGTATTTGGTCTGAGTTGGAAGTGTATCCTACCTTGATTTCGGTTAGCAACACCTAGAGATGAAACGTTCTGCCGGACTGTATGCAATCAGGAGAGACGAGTAGTTGTTAGAATGGACCTTATTGCGTGATCAATCAGATGCACTAAAAATGGATCTAGGTTGGACCAGGTGGACACAGACACGGCTAAACACACACACAGCTATGGCTTGGGTTCTGCAAAACTCTCTTGCACGACAGGGAACCGCCAAGCCTGACAGAAAACAAGCAGTAGATGCATCCCAAAACCAGTCGCACATGTTCATTGTATGTAATTTGACATGTTTCATGGCTTTCGTGGCATTAGATGGGATTAAATTGGAAAAAAGAGTAGAGGAAGGACCTAGCGTCAAAGTGTTTTTGTGATTCTAGCTGAGATCGCTATGTTGATCTGCATGCCTTGCACAGCTTGTGGCTCTATATTTAGAAAACCTGCACTTCAATTCATCAAATTGATTATTCAATCGATATCTAATTACACGACATTTCTGGAAGAAAGAATAACAATGAATTAGCAGAGTGAGAAGGTGCCGGTGGGCGCTAATGACGGATCTTCGTAATTACATACAATTCTTCATTTCCTCCAAGAGAGGGCGGAAATGCTGGACGGCTAGGGATGAAGAGGTCTGCTGTCAAGCTCAGTAGCATTAGAAAACCCTTGTTTTAACCCACACTGTCCATTCTCTCTGTCACATTGTGAGCCAATAATTATGAATTTTCTCAGGCCTGAACCTTAGTACGTTTGTATAATACCAGTGCAGTGTGGAGGAAATCCAGGTCTTATGGCTTTTATTACGCACCAGATAAATGAAGTCCTGGGTGCCAGAGAACTTCTCTTCTTTCAGTTCAAGCTCCGATTGTGTTATATGAGGAAATTAAAATAAATAAGACTGAACACAGATGAGAATGTGATAAAGAATTATGGAGAGGTGATGCTAATACTTAAAAAAGGTGTTAAAGGTATAAGCTAGCATCTCATTTCCTTTAGATTGCTGCAAAATCCAAATCTCTCTTTTCTTTTTTTCTTTTTTTTGTTTGTTTAAAAAAAAAATACAGCCCCTTTTTTCAACATGCCCTTGTCAAATTCAGAACAACATAAGGCCTTAAAAACATTTGAACAGATAATTCGACAAATCTTTATCTATTGTTTGTTTGTTAACTTGCTAGCAGAATAAGGTAAATGACTGCAGAGCATGTAGCTTACCTGAACAGGTCATTTTAAAATACGAAGTATTTTTCCCTTTGTTTACTCCTAATTCGGTCTTTTGCCCAGCCACCAGCTAGCACTCCCCTATAATATCTACTAACCAGGGAGGGTGAGGTCTAGCATGTACTTACTCCAAGAAATCATCTATAAAACTTGAGCTAAAAAAGTAATAAAATGTCGCAGCTCAGGACTGAAACAAGGGGAACTAAGAAGGGCGTGTTAAAAAGTAATGGACATCACTGAAACCCGGGCCAAAAAAAAAAAAGTTTTAAAAGTTCACGACACAGCAATTAATCAATGCAGGAAAGTGTAGATGCTTATGCTGAATCTAAAGGAAAAAGAAACACTGCTTCTTTTTTCCCTGGGTGCTCTAAAGTGGAGAGGACACACTTAACTGTTCAACCTCATTCTCACAAACGCTGAAAATAAAGTGTTTAAGACATATAGCTTTCTGAAACACACTTCCTTTCCCCTGAGGACCTGAAGATGGGAAAACACAGGCCAATAAAACGAATAAAACGAATGAATTTGAAGCTGAATTAGCAGCTGATTAGCTCGGACGCTCACGCGCCTGTCTGCCTTGTTCATTTTTTGTTACGTGAAAAAAAAACCCCAGGTAAGATCATCTAAATGAGCAGTGACTGCATTTAATCAGCGCCACTCCTTTAATGAAATGCAATCCTGTACAGAGTCTTCAAATATTAATTTTGCCCTAATACCCACAATAGGCAGGTCTCGGCAAGCTTAATAAGCGGGAGATAGAATTGAGAAAAGTCAATAAGGAATTCAATTATGCTTACGGAGAAACTGCTGTGTTCATTTCTTTCCTTTTCTTTTTTTTTTTCACTCGGATCACGGAGACTCAGGTGTAATCTCGTTGTCCTCAAGGACGCTGATCGCTCAGCTGCCTCTCTGGCGCTCAGTTGTGTGTTGGGTGGTTTTTGCTCAGTGAACGCACACATACACACTGAGCTCGGTGAGAGAACAATCGGTGGCTGATTGGTGTGTGTGTGTGTGTGTGTGTGTGAGGCTGAATGGTAAGCGGGTCCTCTCTTAGGGCTTTGTTTTTCCACCGGCTTGCTGATCAGCTTGGCTGTACTTCCACTGTAAAGAAATGGCTGGAGAAATAAATAATAAATGCCGTCCTTATAATTCTGGTGATCTGAGACTGAGGAACCCATCAGGAGCTCCAGCGGTGCAACTGATCAGCTGGGGCAGGAGGGGTGAGATGTTTTGGGTCGTTTTATTTCGCTACCATCATGTTAAACGATCTTGAACCCAGCACCAGCTGTGCGTAGTTTGGATTGTAAGAGTAATTTATTTAAAGCAGAACTTCCACCACATGACGGTTAAAGTGCGTCACAGCTATATAAAGCAAACACTGATTAAAACACTCTCGCAGCGCGACGCTGGTACAAATTAAGGGCCGTATTAAGAGTTCATGCACACACACTGAGGATTTAAGACTAAAAAACAATATTTCTAAATACAATCAATTAAGAGCATCGTGAATAAATTAAATCCTGTGCACACGTTATGTTTTCATGAACTCCATTTAGTCTCTTAAGTTGCGCACAAGTACCTGTCGGAATGAGACATGTAAAACCGAATTAAAATGCAAAATAATAGGATGTTCTGGACCAAGTGCTGTTTTATAAGCTGCTGAATAATGAGTGTAGAAGACATATTGTTCAGTTAAACCCAGCGATTAATGTGAGCACTACAACTTGGAATATTCATGCAGAGATTGATTTGACAAAAAGGGAAAAAGAAAAAAAATGCTTTTTTTTTGTTCAATCTGCATTCTCTATCCCTGATTTAAAAATTTTTTTTTTTGGATTTACAGGGAAGTGTTTGGATTTCAAAGAGGTGGTCTAGACGACTCAAGTATAATCTGGAAATCTCTGAGGTGTAAAGTACACACAGGGGACATTAAAGAAGCTCACGCATGCGCGTAACCCGACTCTGAATCCCCGGAACTTTCCCTGCAAAAATACTGACACTGCTTTTCAACTTATGTTGCGACTCATCAATCTAATTATAAAGTGCTCTAAATAAAAGTAAATAAAAGGCCTGGATATAACTATACCTTGTGTTTATTAATAACTTGCTCTGGAATAAAACGACTGAATATCACGTGTGTACTGAGGGCTTTTTTTTATTGCCAATTGCTTATATAGATTGCAAATGTACTGGCACCCCTCTACCCTGTCCATCAATGCAAAGTGACAATCACTGAGCAAATATTAATCAATGAATTGATTACACTCCTATAATTTGCAACTCCATGCAGTTATACCTTTAACCTCACCATTTAGTGTTTGATTAGCTTGTCTTGACTTGCATGTTAGCCATATTTCACATTGGCTCTCACTAGGCAGGAAATCAGTTCTCTGATTGGTGGGAATTTTTCTTACAAAGGTGCAGAATGTCTCAGTGTCGGTGGAAAAGCAGGAATGTGTGCATCGACGTGTGTATGAGCGGCGGTAACGGCTTAGTGGAGAACATGGAAAGAACATGCGGTGCAGGCAAGTAACACCGAGTTACACATGCACACACACACACACACACACACACACACTGTTATAAAGAGTAAAGGACTGGGAGAATGGAAGGACGTCCACTTGGTTGCTCATCGTCATTCATTTCTTTTTCATATCATGTAGAATAATAAACTAGTCAGTCTAGTTTGTAAAATACTATGAAGGAGTTATTGATGCTGTATATGCAGGTCTTTATTCATCCACATCATGCCATCCTCTACATGAGAACTAATTCCTTAAAAGACTTATAAGACCTACTGTATTTAAAGGTATTGAGCAGATTTAAAGGAAACAGAGATTCATAATACAGTATCTACTGCTATATGTTCTGTTAGCTCCAGCTGAATTCACCTAGCTCAGTCTGTACTGCCATTAATTAACATTTAATGTTTAAAAAGGTTTAACTGTCTTTAATGAGGTTTGGTTCATTTTTGGCCACATTTCTTGTTTTCTTTACAGCTAAAAGCGACTCCCGCACCACTCGCACTTGTATGTGTGTCGGCCTGGAAAAAGCTTTCACATCCTGAATTTCCTTTCTATAGGGAGCGTCACCACCAAATGAGGCGCAAAAGTTATTCGATTTGAAATGAGAGTGTCAAAACATCGTTTTTGCTTTTAATTTTACCGTAAATACATTCCTTAATCTATAAAGGTATCAGTCACCAAGATATTTAATGGCAACGTAACCTATAAATATGACTTTATAGGCCAAACAGACATGTGCTAGGCATTACACACCACAAAGTGTACAGCTGACTTTCTTTAAATTTGTTGTTCTGATAAGACGATGATACCTTTAACATTTTCTGTAATGTCTTTGGATTGGCTGCACCAAATGTACCAATCACTAGACTCATATATTTCTGAAACTACAGACTTTCCTGAACTAACATACGTTTCTCACCTCTACATTTACAACCTGATGTACTGATGAAAATCCACATTCCTGACAAATCCCACAGAATGGAAAATTTACACAGGAAGTGAGTTCCCTTTGATTATCAGCATCATGCATGTCAGTCTTTTTATTTTGTCTGCTGTCATGTAGAGACTGTGTAAGTCTTTGCTTTAACGATGAGACAATGCAGGAGCATCACAGACATTACGACAGCTGACACCGGATTACAAACAGAGATGATGAGGGTTAGATCTGTCTCACTACGACACGTGGCTGTCCAACAGCCGAGGTTTTAGACATCTTTAGGCAGACTGACTGTTTACTGCTATGTTTCTTTGCAGAAAAAAATCTTTTTTTGTGTGTTACTCAGGTGTCTCTTTTTGTCACCATCCTTTTCATTGTTCCTCGGTTTCTCCCTAGACTTGTTCCCTACACTTGCTCCCTAGACCCTATAATGGCCATGTTGTATTACTGTGAAAAACCGAAAAAATAAGAAATGCGTAAAAGTCTTTAAAATTGTACTACACAAGAATGAGGATTACTATTCCTCATGACCTATGACCCCTGCATCCTGATCTCTTATTACCTCAGGGCACCACTGTGAAGAAGAGAGCTGATTAGCGAATCAGCAAGGCAATTATAATGCACAGATTTCTCATCCTGTTAAAATTTTATTCAGTCCGTAGAAACGATCTCGCTCCACGATCCTCCATCCGATATGTAGTTTTAACTTTATCCTCCACTTCCAGAGCTTCGACTCTCCTCCACTTCCCGACATTATTAAAGAAGATATGTACTAGACCAGAGCTATTACTGAGCGATTTCTGCGATAGTGAAAAGGAACAAACACGACTCCCGCAAAGGGCCGGAATTGAATCGGTGCTCCGTGTGGAGAACGGAGGCATGTTTGCGCACCCTGCAGAGAATGATCCAGAAGAATCCCCGTGAGGAACGCGGTTTGATGTGGAAACAGCTGGTCTCTGGATGCACTTTGACTCGTTCAATATTTCTCTGGCTGCTGTTCTGCTATTGAGCCTCCCAGCTGCTGTAACTCGAGGCCCCCGGCTGGACCAGATAATGCCGCATTGCTCATATTAAAATGACCTTTTCCTTGTCGTTCTCGTGGAGACGACTCGGGCTTCAATAAGCGTCTGGGTGTACGTCTGTGTGAGTGAGAGTGAGAGTGCATGTGCCATTTATTATAATACATACAAGAAGGGGGGAAAAAGGGAAAAAAATCATATGCATGGGAGGAGTCGGCTTTAATATCACCTCGCAAAAGCACATTGACAGGAGCTAAGCTAGCTTAACTAAGCTGTAATTAACACTCGCGCTGAACAAAAAAATGCACAGATGAGGTTTTTTTGTAATCCTTTGGGCTTTATGAAAAACTGGATCAGCTATAGTCAAAGTGCTGTCACATTCTCAGCACTGAAAAAGGCACACAGGCTGGAACCATCACTGGCGCCGTGCAGAAAGAATTAGTCAGGAGGCTGATGTAGATTTTGAGTAAAAAAAATCTTTCAATTCAATCAAATGCTGTGTGTTAGATTAGACATGTGTATGTATTTAATAGATACTGCTAATGTAGTTATTATACATGCATTGGGGGAAAGAAATCACTTGTCTCCTCTTATCCATTTGCCTCTGTTACATTTTAAGCAACATGTTTACAACAGCCGCCTTATTATTATAGGTCACAGCGCTGAAAATGTAAATTACTGCAGTAAATATGCCCAGTATACCGTCAATTTGTTCAAAATACAGGAAATATGGTCAAAATACAGTCAGTTTGTTCCAAAATGTCCAGCTAATTTGTCCAAAATACAGCAAACCTGTGCAAAATACAGCCAAAACCAAAATGCAGTCAGTTTAAACTAAAATACAACCAATTTGATTCAAATTACAGTCCATTTGGAAATGACTGCGTTTTCTGTGACATTCTGAAACTATCTACTAAATTATGTACAGCTTTCAAAATCTAAAAAAAAATAAAAAATGGTGTGGCCCTCTGAGGGTTAAGTCTGAACTGATTCTGTTTCTATTGACCCTGCATACACTGCGCGGCCATCGTTCCATTTTCCATATATGGTCATAATTCCTGTTGTTATTAGCAATCGCTTTTTCTGTTAGTCAGGTTTTTTTTAAGCTAACACACATTAAAGAGGGTCACCATCCTTTCCATTGTTTCTTGGTTTCTTATTTTTGCAGTACTAAACCATCGTTCCCTAGCCTCCTTCCCTAGACACAGTCCCTAGACACGTCCCCTAGCCTCCTTCCCTAGACACGTCCCCTAGCCTCCTTCCCTAGCCTCCTTCCCTAGACTCGTTCCCTAGCCTCCTTCCCTAGACTCGTTTCCTAGCCTCCTTCCCTAGACTCGTTCCCTAGCCTCGTTCCCTAGCCTCCTTCCCTAGGCTAGTTCCCTAGCCTCGTTCCCTAGACTCATTCCCTAGCCTAGTTCCCTAGCCTCATTCCCTAGCCTAGTTCCCTAGCCTCATTCCCTAGACTCATTCCCTAGCCTAGTTCCCTAGCCACCTTCACTGGCCACCTTCCCTAGCCTAGTTCCCTAGCCTAGTTCCCTAGCCTCCTTCCCTAGCCACCTTCCCTAGCCACCTTCCCTAGACTCATTCCCTAGAAACCTTCCCTAGCCTCGGTCCCTAGACACATTCCCTAGACTCCTTCCCTAGACTCTTTCCCTAGACTCCTTCCCTAGGTCCCTAGTCCCTGTAATGTTTCTCAGGAATCACAACCTGCAATATACACCAACATTTACTCGTTTCTCCTTCACTGTTAAAGTCTGATCTACATGTACTTCAGAAATGAATATCGGGCACCAAGTGGACTTGATGAGCGAAAGCCAGGCGTCATGCACTGCCTCGGATTATTACACTGAATTCGGTTACTTACTCACTGGACCCACGTTATTCGGCACACCTGTAAAGGAAGAGAGAGAGGGAATGTTAGCACTCTGCTAAGCTGAACAGTTATTGTGGGATGAAAAATGAAACGCTTTCACACTTCACTTCACATTTTGGGTTTCAGCCCTGTTTCCTACCCTCGAGTTATCATTGTTGTTTATCCTAATGTGCTCACCTGGTCTGTGTTTCCCTCTGATTTGGATATTTCTGCTCCCTTGTTCCTGTGAAGCCTCATCATTAATTATCTTGCCTTCATTGCTTCTTGTTGTATTTCCTGTTTCACTTGGTTTTCTCGATAACTGAGTGTAGCTTAAACTAGTTTACTGCTTTATTTTTCTACAAAAGACACTCTTGCGTCCTTCATGAACCACACATGAAAGTGTATACTTAACAAAACCCCCAAATATAGTCCTGTAACGATGTTACAATTGCATGGAAATAAAAAGAAGTAGAGAAATATTGGTTTGGGAAATATTCCTTAATTGTTTAATTAAAAAGAAAACCGATGTGCTGTTAAATCATTCATTCATCTTCAGTAAGCGCTTTATCCTGGTCCGCTGGATCTGGAGCCTTTCCCAGGAATACTGGGTGCCAGGCGAGGGAATTCACCCCGGATGAGATGCCAGGGCACCATGCACACTCACACACACACACACATACACACACACACACACACACACACAATTTAATCCTAAAAAATGTGTGTCTAGAGGTAATTTGTTCAGTTTTGCTTAATTGGAAAAAAAAAACCACAACAACATTCAAAACTTTTTTTTTTCCAGCTAAAAGCTAAAATAAATAAATAAATAAATAAATAAATAAATAAATAACCTGTGACTAATTTTGCAATTCTGCAGGTAACTTTTAAAAATGCTCATTTTCAAGGTTCTTTTTTTTTTCAGCGCACATTCACGTCTATGAGCAATTTGTTTGAGTTAATCCGCCGACGTAAACGACACGATGCTCAACATTTGGGGAATTTCCTCTGTAATATCGGTTTAATATTTTCCTCTGTAATATCAGTTTAATCAGGGACAGAAATCTGCAGTTTCACGAATGCGGCTCATTGTCAGATTTTTAGTCCTGAATATGAAACCCGTGATTTTGAAGAAAGCAGTTTTAAAATTACAGCATGGGTTAATGTGCTAGTTAGTGTTGGTAATCAGGTGTAGAAAGGAAATCGCCGTGTATATCACGATGACATACAGAACTGTGCAAAAGTCTTAGCACCCTATTGTTTTTAGAGCGAATTGTGTTATAGATATTTATTTTATGAATTCTGCATCACTGAGTCACTTTTTTTTCCAAAAAAAAAAAAAAACCCAAACATTTGTATGTCAGCAAAGAAAGCTACATATTCCATAAGAGGGAATTTTTCAGTCAAAAAACATAATGAAGACTTGCTGAAAAAAAAAAAGATGCAGGTGCGACAGTCAAAGTCTCCAGAAGAGCTGCGGCAGATTCTCCAAGATGCTCAGTAACACTTACAGCTCATTTCCTTATCAAACCGCACACGTTAGGAAAACAAATGCAAACGGCCGTCGGACTAAACATTGACTTTGTCCAGTTTATTACTGTTTACTGCATGCTGTAGTATTTTCCTTTAAGTAGAAAGCTTTCATTTCATTACTTTATCTTTACTTCACAGCGTTTCTCTGCATGTGCCTTAGACTTTCACACAGCACTGTCTATGTTTAAGTTTATATCAGGAAAGAGCTATAGGACATGATGTGATGCTGAAGTGGGCGGAGCTTAAAACCTTCTTCAAGTTTCAGCAAAGGAAAACAAAAATGGTGAATTTTATTGTTGCAGTTTAATAGAAGACGTGTGACGATTCAGGAGGAAATGAAGAGAGGAGGAATTAATGATCAGAAAGAGGTGAAGCGGGAGGACAAGACGGAAGAAACGGAGAGGAAAGCTGTGAAGGAGGAATAAAAGGAAGATGGAAACACAACGAAGAAAAAAGCTGGAACACGTGAAGGAGAAGAAAAAGAAGGTAAAAGACGTAAGGAGCGATAAGGAGGAGACGGGAGAGAAGATGTGTGATGGGTGCAATTTATCAGTACAATTGTCATTTCTACCTGCACAGACACACACACACACACACACACACACGCACTCCCTCACACACAGACACAGACAGACACGCACTCCCTCACACACAGACACGCACTCCCTCACACACACA
>JAQMYM010000033.1:27622561-27644480 GCA_030014255.1 Parauchenoglanis ngamensis
TACTTCTGAGAGACTCTGCCTCTCTAACACATCCCTTTTATAGCTAATCATGTTACAGACCTGATATCAATTAACTTCATTAGTTGCTAGATGTTCTCCCAGCTGAGTCTTTTTAAACTTTCTTGCTTTTTCAGCCATTTGTTGCCCCGTGCCAACATCAAATTTGAAATGTGCTCATTTAGTGGATAAAGGTGTACAATTTCCCAGTTTGAACATTTCTGTTTGTTATCTATGTTCTGTTGTGAATAAAATATTGGCTCGTGTGATTTGAAAGTATTTTAGTTTTCATTTTATTCAACTTTAAAGAACGTCCCAACTTTTCTGGAATTCGGGTTGTAGCTTTAATTCAGTGCTCGCCATTTGCTCATTCATATATCATATAGCCTTCCCTCAGTCCCTATTTTCTATCCCTGAGTTTTTTGGCTGTAGTGTTTATGTTTATAGGAGGTGATCTGGAATTTGGACTCTTCTACTCATGAAAAATATGACGACTTCTGAGGCATGAACTACACGTCAGTGATTTTAATAATCTGTATGTGGACTTCAGCATGTGCGTAACCCGACTCTGAATACGCAGAACTTTCCCAGTATAAATATTAATGTAACTCCATTATGTAGGATTCAGTAGATTGCAACTTGAACCCCCTCTCTTTCCCCTCCCTCTCCAAGCGTGTATTAGAGCGTACGGTGGCCTACAGGTGCTCATAGCGTACTTCCAAGCACTTACATTCACACTGCCTTGCTTTTCCCCTGCTAAATAGTAAGTATGATCCTCCATTTTTCAAACTTCTCAAACTTGTTCTCTAGCTCCAGCGAACACTGATTCCTCTTCCTCGTCTTCCTTTCTTCTTCTTTGTCATCATTCTGGCGCTGCCCTCTGGTATCATGCAGCCACTTGTAAAAACGGGAAACATCCCTCAGTGAACTCTTCAGTGTGTATAAGGACCTCAGAGCCATGAGCGTTTAATCATCCCATCGCCTGCACCCTTCAGACATCAGTGACAGGAGGAAAAGTCTGAATTCACCAGCAACACGGTGCATTTTTTTTGTCTCATGTCTTATCAAAAGATGTCCATCTCTATTACTCAGCCAAGACGCCATCGCTCTTCTAGACGAAAGTAAGCACAGCCACACTGGGTTTGTTGTCCGAAAGCTGAATATCGATAAGAGATGTTTAGATAGATTTTCTACAAGGATTCCTCGACATTAGATCTGTCTCTATTATAATTCTGGATTATTTCTGGAAATGAAATGGTTTTTTTGGATTCCACGTCATAAATATTCATAACTGTTGAAATCCAGGAAAATCTCCGTCCACCCAGCTGTGCTTTCACAAAGCAGGACTGAGAGACCAGCCTTAGTCATGGATTTGCAATGGCGGCTCTCCAGTCGCTGTGTGTTCACAACCCACATCTTCAGGAAATAAGACTATAAAGAAAAAACATCTATTATACTGCATTAAAAATGGGACTCGAGAGCGCCTAAACGTGATTCGACTCTGAATCGACTGAATCAAACATGGCGTGTGTTTTGGGTTGCACCATTTTCTCCATGCTGGTGGGATTTTTGTGATTTCTACATGGACTTAGTTTTGGTTTGTTATTTCTGAACAAATAAGGAAAGAGTTTTATGAGAACGTATTCAGCCGTACACATATTTTTTTTTTTGCCTTTTGTTTCATTGAATAAACCAAACTTAATCAAAGAAACTGAAAGTTCCCACCTGAAAGGTTCCTGTGTTCTTAATCGTCTAAAGCAGGTTAATGCACCAGGGTTCGATTCACACAAACTAACTACACATTGCACATATTAAAATGACAGCGATTCAAAATGCAGCAGAATTAAACCTAATTGGTCCATAATCGGATCATCGAGGCGTACGTGATGATCTGAGGATAATGTTAGAAAACAGAGAATTTGAGGAAAATGATTAGCAAATTGGGGCATGATCTATTGAACCGAAGGAATGAATTATGCAAGCAAGTCAATGTTTTATTTAAACCAAGGAAAGAACTGATTAAATTAAAGGAGGAAATCGTTAAAATGAGGAAACAGTTTAAGCCTCAATCGAATCTACTTTCCTGACTTTTAAATCTACATTTTCATTAGGATTTGTCATCAAATTCATGTTATTTTAGACAAAAAAAAAAAAAACATAAGTGGGAATTCCAAATCAGAATTTTCTCAGAAGTGAGATGGCTAACTGCTTAAAGAAAAATCCCATGTGTCCAAATCAGAATTTAAGTTTACATTAAATCCTACATTAAATTACAGTCAATAAAGGTTAGGAAGGAATCTTGTTAATATTTAGCATGAACACCTCTGTATATAAATGCTGGCTAAGATAGTTTAGTTTTTGGATTTGTTGCCCAAAGAAGAGTCTCCGCATGAACTACTTTTTCCCCCACAGATCTGTTCGGTGTGTTCCTTATAGCTTGCCTTATTTGAGCACATTTCCTACCGCTAATCAAGCAGTAGCTTATTTATATAAGCAGAGTGCTAATTCTACACACTCAACAAAGGTGAATAAAATAAAATATTATTTTACATAACATTAAAAAATATCTAGGATCATCTTCAAACATATTGTGGTATTTGGTGAGCCTCCAGCGAGCCACACACGTCTACGCTAATCTTGCTAGTTCTATGAATGAGCTAGCTCTAATTTTGCATATTTGAGCTTGAATTTTAGGAAGAATCCCATAAAACAAGATTGCTTTCATTTCTTTTTGAGAACACGATTTTCCTAACACAGTGGGACGACAAGAGGCCCAGCTTTTGCTAAAACCTTTCAAAATTAAATCACCAAATCCTGAGCATTTTTAATGTCGCAGATGGCAAGTTGAACATTTTTACTGTCCAAGATCTCAGTAGTATGTTTCAGATTAAATTATTTAAATAGATCAACAGATCAAAGACAGAATCCAGCCTCCTCATTCTGCTATGGTCGATGCTGACGCAATCATTATCCAAAGTCCATGTATGTGCGTTCTGCCAAGCTAATGGTGTTGTTGCTAATCATAACGCAGTAGCACATCGCTAACAGTCGAAGGCGCTCAGCCTTTTGCTGCCAGACTCTGACTTATGAATGTCTGAGCCAAAACCGCAAGAGGTATTCTCCACTGTTTAAAGCTCCTGACACCCAATTTCTGCAGCCAAGTCCTTCCTCTTCCAATTTAAACTCCGAACACGCTAAACAGCACTGGCAGATTGATGGCCGCCCCCGGATAACCTCCTCTTCTCCAGTTGCCTCAATTAAGCTGTAGTGTTCGAAAAAAAACAGCCAGTCATCAAATTGCCGGCCAGAGCAGCACTGACATGCTTTATAACAACGTCGTTATCTGTCGTAAGTGCTCCTTCAGCTAATGGTAATAAATAGGCCCGGTGCTACAAACTGTCAATTACACCCGTAGCAGCAGATCAAACATATCGCCTCTAAAATTGTCATCAAATTGAAACAAATCATAGGCTCTACATAACCCTCTGTGACTCACCTCCTTTTTAAACATCAAATCTCACTAGCCTCTTCGAATCTGCCGTTTTATAAATAGACGTGTTTCAAAGGAGATAATTCTGCGGAAGAAAAGGCCGTCGATCTGAGCAGAGCGCGGCTTATGGAGGCTTCTTATCAGGCTGAGCGTAAGCCCAGACTCAGTGCCACATGGCACGCTGGCACTTTCGCTCGCTTTCATCCGTCCTGCAGAAGCAGAGCAGGGTTCAGGAGAATTATGAAGGATCCGCAGCATTAAGGGAAGCGGCGTGAAACGTCATTAGCACACACCAGTCCATTGTGTCACACTGGCTTTGGGCTACAAATCTGGGGTGGGACGATATATGTGTCTGATGATACATCATGATTAATAAACCAAACAAAAAATAGTTTTAATACTTTGTGAAATTTCCTTGTGAAACCTTTTGAAGTTTTTATGATGTTTTGATTCTACTTGTTTAGGTATTCTTATATTGAGGTCATGTGATGCTTTAGCTGCGCACATTTAACTCGTATGTATACTGATGGACTAGTCAAGTAAACGATTCACCCCATTCACCATTCAGTTTGATTTACGATATCGGTTCACGAGGCAATTTTTTTACATTTTTGTAAAGCTTGGCGTAAAATACAATAGCCTATTAACTAAAATATTCCTTTTATTAAAAAGGCCTTTTCTTAGTAAACATTTATGCATATTACCTCCATTTGCTTCTCTTTTCTTTATCTTTCAGCAGTCTGTAAAAAGGTTTCTCTCCGATTTCTTTTTGTACGGTCAATTGCACAAAAGCTCTTTCCCAATTTAGATCTGTTTTTTGTGCATTTTTGTGGCATTAGAGCTGTATTACTTCTGTTTACTGCGATGTCACATGCATTCCCTTTATTGTGTGCCCTCTGCTGTCTAAACAATGCAATTACAGCTAAGAAAAACGAGCCTGATCCTGAGCCTGATTCACATCGTCGTAAATATGTATCGCGTTTAATCAACGCACCATGTATCATAACATACCTAATGAAGACACATAACTCCGAACTAATTTACGAGTTTCACAGTAACTAGAATTTCATCACTGACACAGATTTTTGGTGGTAGAATATGACTGAATTATGCCTGAGAACAAGTGCATAAAGCTGAGTATATCTGACCTTAGTGTTGATAACCGAGGCACTGGTTTCTCACTTTAGTGAGTTTGAATCCCAGCACTGCCTGACAGCCACTGTTGGACTTAAAATCACTTAAAAACTTAAGGGTGCTTAAGGGAAATCATGGTCATCAATTTGTGCAACCAGTGTTGAGAAATCACTCATCAGAAACACAGCTGAGAGAAAGAAATACGCAAGCAAATAGGTGAATAAATACAAATTGAGTCTTCACCTCTGGGCCAAAGCTGCTGACCGCCTTATAAACCCCCTCACACACACACACACACACACACACACACACTCTCCAGAGGAAGCATTTGAGGCAGCTCGCATTAGGAGGACTAATTAGGGTTATTAGCAGGGTGTAATTTACTCGAGGGGGAGTAAAGGGAAATTGCTGAGGTGTTTCTGTGCACAAAAATGAACAAAGTTTCAATGCTGCTAACATTGTGCCTGCTTTGTGTCATTTATGACCTGCTGAGAGGAAAAATGATGATATTCTTCACTGGAAAAATATGCATGCGCTACATTCAGAAGGGAATAAGGAGAATTACTGCACGCCTGAAGCAACACCGATGTACGCAATGCCTTCTCTTTAGCCCCAAATGGAAGACGCGGTGTCTAAGATTTGTTTCTTAAATTTGCATTAGAGCTACAAAGCTAATGGAGCTGCAACGGGAAGTGCCTAGGAATCAGGTTCGGACTGAATCTGCAATAAGAACTGTTCACCATCTCAGACCCTCGCTGATGTGGTTTCTCATGCTGTATGACTATTTTCTATGTATGAAAATGGACAAAAAGGACAAAAGTGTACATTCTGAATCCACATAGTCCGGTGTTACTCAGACTCAGGGGCGTGGCCTAAACTCTGAAAGAGGAGATTCTACATTAGAAAAGTTATTAACGTAAGGTAATAATAATTAGGTATTAATAAAGTTTACATTTGACGTTTTTAAAATCTGACTTTTTTTTTATATGAATCTGTGTATGTAGAGTGTTACTGAGCCCAATTGAGTTTGTGATCATCGTGTCTTCACTTAATGACTAGATTTTTGATCTAGAGAGAAAATGTGTGAATTTGAATTTTGAAATTTTGCAAATATTCTAAGTGCTATATAAAAAAATCACTGAAGTTAATAAAATAAATTAAAATAACTTATTTACAAAATTATAAAATCACATAAAAAAATGTACATAAAAAAGGAAAGGCACTGAAATAGCTATAAAAAAAAAAAAACAACAAAATTAAAAATCCATTACGATCCATCAGTCCTCAAGCGTTTTATGCATTTGAAATGGACAGTGCTATTAAAGGTAGGGTAGGTCATTTTCTTAGAAGCATTTTTTGTTCTATTTCTTAAAATTCTCATTAAATCCTGACAGCAATGAATAAATCAAATGCTCCGGGAAAAAAAATCTGTCATCTGTGGCAGTCACAGGGCTGTAAAACGCCTGTCTGATTGGATTGGATGGCCTGTTTACCTGTTTCCCTGCCTACCTGTGCACACGCCACCAGTGCACATGACCGGAGTCTTCCACAAGGTTATACAGACATATTCCAGGCATGTTGCTAAAGCTAGTGTGTTGATCGACAGTTGTGAGTGCTAACAATAGCCATGTATGTTGTTTACATTCATCATGATAATGCTAAGTGTTTTCTTACATGTGAATGAGGGCTGTAGGGGGGTGGGCGGGGCTTTTCAGTTTGATACTTACGAAATCTAGCCTACTCATTCGTTACGTGTCATGTTGCGTATTTAATATTAACCTCGAATGACTCGAATTCCCTGTGTGTAACTTTACGTCTGTAGCTGGTGTGACAGCAACAGATGTGCATACTGATGTGTCAGAAATTCAGGATTAAATTACACGTGCAAGAATGAGCAAGATCAGCTCTGAGAGAGAGTTATACAGAGTTACGCTATAAAGATAAAGAAATGTCTGCAGTGATGAAGAATAAGCCTACACTGGTGCACTCTTTGTACTGTGTGTGCACAGTGTGTGTGTGTGTGTGTTATGTAGTTGCGAGGATTTACAGTCTCCCAGCTTCTGGCATTGCTGGCTGATGTTCTGGGGTTTTTGATTATTTATTTATGTATTTGCTTGTTTTAGTTATTTATTTATTTATTTCTGTTCTGGCTCACGGAGTCGGTTTGGCCGAGAGAGTGGATACGAAGAGAAAGAGTCTCTAACAAGATTTTGGGCACCTCAGGCATACATCAGGAGGAAATAGGCCACACACACACACACACACAGAGAGAGAGAGAGCAGTTGTCATTCTGAGCTATGACGTTCAGCGGGGAAACGATGGCATTAGACACCATTAAGGAGCTCGGCTACACTGCGAAGGACGCCGGAGCGCTCCCTGAGCGGGCCGCCAGGCACAGCACACGCCGCTAAATCACTTCATTTTTATCCTGTAATGTGCGCAGAGAGGATACGGAGCCAAGGCTTCTGAGGAAAAGAATAGACAAAACCAAAAGATATGAGAATCTTTCTCTATCTCTCTCTCTCTGTCTCTCTCTGTAAGTACATGTGTCCATGGAGAATAGCAGAAAATGTGGGGGAAATGAGGAAATCCAGCTGATTCGCACATTTTATTCATGAAAAAAGGAAACGGGAAGAAACAATTAAAGCTGGAAACAAGGAAGTTAATGAGGAGTGCTGCAGTTTAAGACCACCATCAGCAGATTGCCTTCAGCATTTAGTGCCATGGAGGAGGGGTTTTATTCTGCTCTGGGAAATGGAGAGGCTGAGAACATGGAAGACTGCCTCACACACACACACACACACACACACACACACACACACACACACACACAGGTATATATTATATACAGAAACATAAGCGTGGTGTATACCTTACCCCTTATCGTCATCCCCTCCTAAAAAGTGCAGAATCATCCATGTTTTTTAATCAGATCTCAGTAATTACAGCCGAACCCTCGAGCCGCTCCCTGAAGACCTCCTAAAGGTCTCCGTACTGCAATAAACACAGATTTAGCTCAAAATTAGTCAGGTTTCTTGTTTTGTGTCTTTAATTAAAGCGAGTGCATTGTACTGACTTCATCAAGTGCTCTCCGAGCTCAATTTCTGATTCCTAAATTAAATGTTTACTGCAGTTTTTGTTTAGGTTTATTTGAGTTCATTTTTTTTTTATTATTACTTCATTTGATTCTTTAATTGATTGATTCAATTGGTTCTTTAATTCTTTAATATGAATAAAACTTCACATGAGGTTTTTTTTTAATTTCATATAAATACTTAAGAGAAATGAAAGATGTCAGAGTGTGCAGGGTTTGTTTATTTATTTATTTATTTGTTTATGTAAAGTAGTATAAATGCTATCTTAGGGCAAATCACTCTGATCAATGCTTTAATGTCACAGTCAATGCAATTTTAAGACTTTTTAATTTCAGAGCCACCTGTACAGTGAATCATTTTTTAAAAATGGCTCGATGCATAATCAGTAAATTTATTTTACTTTTACTTTTTGTTTTGCTCTTGCGAGTTTTTCAATCAACCGTAATCTAGTCCCGTTAAATTAATTAAGAAAGGAGAATTCTACATGAACCTGTGCTTCACCTCTCAGTGTAAAAGTCACAGCTACATTAATGACCCGGTTATTTTTGTCCGATCTTCCGTTCTTGCTCTGTTCCTCAGTGCCTCAGGCTGTTAGTTAATCATAATATCATATATTAATATATCATCATAATATATAAGAGCCAATCATGTTGCGGTATGCAAATGCAGGCAGGCAACTCCAGGCTACCAGTGGAAGGGGGCGGAGTCTGGGCACATCTGGGCTATTTTATATTTTCTAATGAGGTTTTTTCTGTAGACTAATACTTTATTAGTAAATATGTTCAATATAATAATAAAGCATGGATTCAAAACACTTTTTGGCACTTTTAGGCAGTGCAGCTGATAAACCGGAGTAAGAAGCAGATAATCAGTGACTTCAGCGGAGAGCCGCCACCGCCTCCACACGAGCGCACTGTTATAATGGCTCTTAAATAGAGACGGCCCGATACCGCGACCCTCTGTTCCATTACAGATACTAAACCTTTCAGTATCTTTAAAAACTACTAGGCTTTTTCCTTTTTTTAACTGAAGCACTTTACAGTTAAACTACAGTTAAAGCATAATAAAAGAAAAAACAGACAAACCTCTATATATGTAAACATTACCAGGTCAAAAAAGACATGTCGGATTTTCCAAATCCAATTCCAGCTCTGCTGTCTGTTACTGGATCCGATATCTGATATGTTTTGTCTGGTATCTGATCCACCGTGTTTTGCTGGTATCGGCCCAGTACTGGAGCCGGGTATCGGGTCAGAGCCATCTAATGTAGTGTAATACACAGATTTGTTGTTTTGTATATTGTTGCACTGGTATTTCCTTTCATCGTTAACAGAAGAGAAGCAGCAGTGTAGCTGGAAATGTGATGAGACATAATGTGATGTACTGTGATGTAATGTTATAAAATGTGATGTTATGTGATATAATGTGATGCGCTGTGATGTAATGTGATGTAATGTGATGTGATGATGTGTAATGTGATGTAATGTTATAAAATGTGATGTGCTGTGATGTAATGTGATGTAATGTGATGACGTGTAATGTGATGTAATGTTATAAAATGTTATGTGCTGTGATGTAATGTTATAAAATGTGATGTAATGTAATGTAATGTGATGTAATGTGATCTAATGTTATGTAAAGTGATGTGCTGGGTTGTAATGTTATAAAATGTGATGTAATGTAATGTAATGTGATCTAATGTTATGTAAAGTGATGTGATGTAATGTGATGTGATGAAGTGTAATGTGATGTAATGTTATAAAATGTGATGTAATGTAATGTAATGTAATGTGACCCAATAAATGTTATAAAATGTAATGTAATGTACTGTATTGTGAGGGGATGTGTATCCTGTGTGTGGCGCATGCTTTGCTGCACAAATAAAACTGCCTAGACATTTTTATTTTCCAAAGCTGTTTTTGTTTTCACCACAGAGAGATAAATAGTCAGCTGCATAGTTTGAATTACTGGTAAACACGCAGCAGTCATGCAACCGTAATAACGCCAGTAGACGGCTGTATATTACAGTGAAAGCAGCGCTTTAGGCCCTCCAACCCTGGGACTGTCCCTTTGGCACAAATCTCTCTGTCTTACGCTCGCTGCATGTAAAAACCAAACATGTCGGCACGAGGGAGAGAGAGCCGTCAGTCACAGGAACGCAGCGACCTCAGTTTCACACTGCAGCTCTTCTGCTCTCTCGGACTTTCTAAACGTCCCACTTTCTCCCAGTCTCACGTTATACACAGAATAAAAACAGTGTGCTGCTGTATAGATGCTGTCATTTTAGCCATATGGAACGTTTTAAGCATTTACCCACATATCTGAGAGATGTGTTGAGATTCCTGCTGGTTTCGTCTCATTCCCACCATCGTTGCACCGTCTGCATGAGACTTATTAGCTTACCTGCTAGCCACATTAGCCTCATAGCTCCAGTCACAAATTAGAAGAAGCTCCAGGCCTGTGTGTGCTTTGTCTCATTTCTGGATCAACTTTAAAGCAGTTTATTCCATTAGTGCAATAATCTGTCTCTGTCTCTCACGCTACACAGATAGAGATGAAGAAGGAGGGAAGAACGAGAAAAAGAGAGATCTGTCAATTACAGGAATGCAGACATCTCTCTTCCTCCCTCTCTGGGTTTCTCTCTGCTTTTCACCTCTCAGTGTCTCTCTCTCTCTCCCTCTGTCTCTCACGTTCTAACTGTATTTCTCCCTCTCAATCTTTAGATCAATGTCTCTCTCCCTCTCTCTCTCTCTCTCCCTATCTCTCTCACGTTCTATCTGCAATTCTCTCTCTCACTCTTTATATCAGTGTCTGTCTGTATCCATTGCTTTCTCTCTGTCTGTCTCTCTATCTGTCTCTCTTTCTCTCTCTCTCTCTCCAAAGATGTCTTCTTTCCCTTCATCAGCTCTTGTGGCAAATGAACAGATCTACCCTAGAAGAGGAGGAGGTTTAAGAAGTTTGTGACTGCAATCATGATATGTTGTTAATTTGCGAGGTTCTCTCTCTCTCTCTGTCAATCTGTCCACACTTCTTCTCTCTATTTCTTGGTGTGTGTCTCTCTACATCATTCTATCTGTCTGTCTCTTTCCTATGTTTTCTCTCTGTCTCTTTCTCATGCTGTTTCTCTCTCTCTTCCTCTCTGTCTCTCTCCATCAGCAGTTTAAAGCGATCAATCTGTTTATCAATACCAGCTCTCCCTCACTCCGCCTCTCCTTCTTCATCTCCATTTAGGTAATGGGCTTGTTTTGATATCCTGGAACCCTGCACACTCATTAATGCTCCTTTACACACACACACACACACACACACACACACACACACACACACACACACACACACACACACACACACACACACACACAGTGATGGTGTTAATACAGTCTGATTGCATCTCAGCTCTTTTTTCAGCACCAAATAAGATGCAGCACCTGTGTGTGTGTGTGTGTGTCTGTGTGTGTGTGAGAGAGATGGGGCACAGGGGGATGGAGGAATGGACAGAAAGAAAAAGGTTTAAAGATATAGAGCCAGAGATGAAGAGATGAAAAGATGGAGAGGGAGATAAAGACTACAGTGGGTTTCTTCACTGAATCTGAACATGAAAGTAAAAGAGAAGGTGAGGAAAAAAGAGGCAGATGATAATAGTCAGAATGAGAGCAAGACAAAAAGACAGACAGATGAAGGGAGAAAAGAATGGTGACGAGAGAGTGAGAGAGAATACAGATAGAGAAGCGCGAGAGACAGAAGCCCCTTTAACACAGAGATCCTGCAATGTTTCCGTAAAAAAGACCCCTCAATAAGCCGGCTTTGTTTGTTTACACTGTTATAAAGCCACACCCGTGTGTGTTTCTACATAGCGAGCTGGTGCTCCAGAGCCAGAGGCGTGACGTATCACACCGGAGCATCGGCGTCTAGTGTACATATTACATACTACGCCTCAGAAATACGGAAACCCTGAGCACACCGGCGTTCCTTTCAAAACAATAACAGCAGGTGAACTGAGTGTTGAGGTGCTTTTGCTTGCCGTGCACATTTACAGCCCTCTTCAAAAACAAGCAAAGTTGCTGAGCTTCATGTTTGTGTGATCGGAAATATAATGAAGGAGAAATTGAAGAGAAGTGGGAAGCGATTCGAGGCAGAAAGGCGCGTGGACACTTTACACAGAGAGACGTATGAATTCGTGCTGGTCTCAGAAAGAAGAGTGTCAGAAACGTCTCACTCCTGTCCCACCATGCCGGCATGTCTCCTTTACACAGACGTTGCTATGGCTCAGAGGCAGAACAAACAGACCCCATTCCGTATTCAGACACTTACACAGAAGGGCGAGGCGAAATAAGGGCTCAACATTCCCGCCTTGAACAGGCTGTGTAAAAGGGGCTAAAGAGAGAGGGATAAAAAGGTGAGGCTGAGAAATACAGATAGAAAGACACAGAGAGAAAACGATTCAGTAATAGATAGAAACAGCAATAGAGAGAGAATGAAAGGAAGAAAGAGAGACAGGGAGATAAAGATATTAGGAGACAGTAGGAGAGAAAGAAAGTGAGAGAGAGTGTAATGAGGAAAAAGAGGCAGAGAAAAAACAGACAAAGCGATGGACAGAATGAGAGAGACTCAGAGAGGAAGAACGAGTGAGAGACAGAGAGAGATAAAGAGGTTTTCAGTGTCATTGAGAGATACTGAATCTCCTTTACACGGTGTTTCAGTGAGACGCAGTCCAGCTGTTAATTGGGTAATAAACGTCAAACCGGACTCGCACACGTGAGCCGTGGATCTAAACGTGTCCAGCTGGCCCCGTTTCAGCCTGGCAGATTTCCACATGAGAGAAAGAGAGAGAGAGAGAGCATTGGGGCTGACACTGGAGACTCCTTCCATCATTGATAAATAAACTCTGAACTTTAAGGAAACTTCACCAATAACACGTTTCTTAATCTGTTTATTCTTAGCGGAGCGTCCGCCATAAACATCCCTGCGAATGAGTTGTTACTATAGCAACAATAACGTCTCAGAACGAGCGCATTAACATAAACCTGCGATTTGCAGCTGCACTACTGTCAGAGCTGCTGTTACAGAAAAGTAATCAACACCTTCTGATGGCAAAATTTTGCGAAGATTTGTGAGTGAAGCCGAGCGTTAATGCTTTAAATCAGACCTCAGCTGCAATTCTCTCCTGACTGAATGCTCACATTCTCTTCGTGTCGGCTCTGAATGAAGCATCAGAATATTTAAACGTGTGAATGAACTGCAAGCGTCTTGTCCTTTATTTGTCATGAAAGAGATCTTGATGTCAGTGAGAGTTCTTGTTTGAGGATTTAATAAAGAAAAAAAGAGAAGCCGAGGTAGAGATAGAGGGACAAAAAGGGAAAGAGAACGGGAGAGAGGAAGAAAAAACATAACAAGTGGAAGAGAGGATGTGTTCGGAGAGATATACAGAGGAAGCTGGACACAGAACGAGAGATGAAGATATAGATAGATATGGTGATTGGAGGAGAGAAGAATGTAGAGAGAGAGCGAGAGAGAGAGGGAGAGAGAGGGAGAGAAGGAGAGAGGGAGAGAGAGGGAGAGAGGGAGAGGGAGAGAAGGAGAGAGAGGGACAGAGGGAGAGGGACAGAGGGAGAGGGAGAGAGGGAAAGGGAGAGGGAGAGAAGGAGAGAGGGAGAGGGAGAGAGGGAGAGAGGAGGGAGGGAGAGGGATAAGGAGAGAGGGAGAGAGGAGGGAGGCAGAAGCTGCAATTAAAACTGAATTGATCCCTCGGCCGTGATTTAGACGGCTCTGTGCTACAGTATAACAGCTATTCTTAACCTCCATCCACTGAGGAGACTCCATCATCCTGCAGACCTGATGAACTGAAACACACACACACACACACACACACACACACACACACACACACACACACACACACACACGCGCACACACACACACACTCACCATGGGGGTCCGATTCCTGCTCACAACATGAACAGAAGGAAGACTTCAGCAAATATCTGAGACAGAGAGCAGTAATTCCTTAAGCTTCATCACGTTTTACACCGTAATCACTGTAAACTACTGTGTATACACCCTATTCTCTCTCTCTGTCTCACTCTCTGTATCTCTCTGTCTCACTCTGTCTCTCTCTCTCACTCAGTCT
Source organism: Parauchenoglanis ngamensis (assembly GCA_030014255.1). Lineage (NCBI taxonomy): Eukaryota > Metazoa > Chordata > Actinopteri > Siluriformes > Auchenoglanididae > Parauchenoglanis > Parauchenoglanis ngamensis. Next base: position 27,636,405 of record JAQMYM010000033.1, read on the forward strand.
CTCTCTGTCTCACTCTGTCTGTCTCACTCTGTCTCTCTCTCTCACTCAGTCTCTCTGTCTCACTCTCTCTCACTCTTTCTCTGTCTCCGTCTCTCTCTGTCTCACGCTATTTCTGTTTCACACTCTCTGTCTCAGTCTGTCTCTCTCTCTATAGCTGTCTCACTTTCTCTCTGTCTCTTCCTGTTACTGTCTCGCTCATTTTCTGTCTCTCTCTCTCACTCTATCTTTGTATTCTGTCTCTTTCTGTTTCACTTATTTTCTGTCTCACTCTAGCTGTCTCAGGCTAAATCTGTCACTCTGTTTTTTCTCACTATCTCACTCACACTCTGTCTCCGTCTGTTTCTGTCTCACTCTCTCTCTGTTTCTTCCTCTCAGTGCAGCGCAGTGCATCATCTAATAATGATGTTATTAGATTAAAAGGATAGAAAAAGGAGAATTGTGGCAGCAAAGTCAGGTCATTTGAGATCATCGCTAGTCTTTGAACTTTGTTTACTACGGCTTTAATCCAGCTTGTCATTTTGAACTATTTGCTAGCCTTTGCTCTTGCATATTCCAGCTAGTTATGCTAGTTCTGTTCTGTGTCGATTCTTAGCACTGTGCTAGTCTAGAACTTGGCTAGTCATGCTAATTTTGTAATTTGTCCATTCTTAGCTCTAGTCTTTTATCTTTGTGTATTTAACCTTTATGCTAGCTCTTGTAAATTCCAGCTAGTTATGCTATTATATTTTTTTGCTTTGTTGCTTTGCTCTGTGCTACTCTTTTGAAATTTGTACATTCCAGTTTTATGCTAACTGTATGCTACATAGCTGTATGCTAGCCCCTGAACTATAAAACAGCCTTTCTTTATTGGGTTTTGGGAAAAAGGGAAGATACTGTACTCTACTTTCATTTCTGTTTGGAATCCCAGTCAGCCATATTATTTTGTATATTATTTTGCCATTACTCACCCTTATGCTAATTCCCCAGAGGCTCCATTTTTCTATATTTTTAAATACATTCGCTTCTGTTTGGTTCACAGTGTCAAACCTGGTGTCTGGTCTCTGATTTATCTCATCACCCTCACTTCCTTGCTGTTTGTAGAGTTAAAAAAGCAAGGTGTAATAGAAAGATGTAAAAAGAAAAAAAAAGAACTATGTTACGGGAAACAAAGGACGATTGGAAATTTCTAACCTCTGCAAGAGTCTCTTTTGGTTGTTTTTCTTCTTCTAGATTTTAGACAGGTGAGCAAAAAATGAAGGCGAAAAGGAAACAGGACTGATATAAAGGAATAAGCTGATGAAAAATTGTCAGAGAGCATTACGGGATGGAGGGAAGATTGAGCAAGTGGTTTCTTATCATGTTGTAGCAGATTGAATGTACCAAGTGATGGAGCGCAGATAGACGAGCGCGGCTTCAAAAAAGCAGAACACACTTCCTGCTAGGAGATAGATTACTCGGTTACAGTTTGGGTTAGGGGGGAAAACGCTAACGTTTCAGTGAGGGGCTGATATTGGAGTGTGTTAAATATAACTAGCTAAATGTAAATATAATAAAAAAAGGTATTGCTGAAATATAATAAAGAAGATACGGAGTGTTTAGCAGATAAAGTTTCTCTCCTTAGACATCCGTGAAAAAGAGAACTGCATTTTTAAGTTGCGTTACAGATTTAAAGGTCAAATGAATGTTGCACGGAGGAGCCACAAGGGGCGCTGTGACACGACTGCTGACGTTTTATCCCTCGCGGGCAATTAAAATTGACCACATGGAAATTTCCAGCGTCACCTTGCAAATGCGTTTCTCCATCTCTTGCCCCGGGCTGAGTGATATGAGCACCACACACACTGCTTCGAAATATAAAAAATACATATAAATGAAAAAAAGGGGAAGCAAAAATAATACACGCCAGCAGCTCAGGCAGAGCTCAGGGCCGAGCACTGCTGCTGAAATATAAAGTGACCCGAGTCGGAGTGCAGTACCGAGAAACGTGTTTATTTCCGAGTCATGCCTCTGGCCACGCACTGAGAGACGGAGTGCACTATTAATACGTGGATTTTTGACGTGCTAGGACTGCACAGAAATGAGGTGTGAAGTGTCTGAGACTTTTGGCACGTGTAGAGGAAAAGGGGGCGGAGCCATGAGAATTTTTTAAAAATGAAATACATTTAATTTCGATTTTTTTAGATGACTTTTTTTTAGATTCGATAAATGCAGGTGAGCCAATGAACAGGCAAAGAATCCGTTCTGTAAAATGTATTTTGGGCCAGTGGAAATGAAGCTGTTTGAAAATGTCCTCCAAATTTTACAACTCAGTCTTCACGTTTTTGTGTGGACGTGAAAAACGTATTTTCACACGTCACAGCGTGTATGGATTCTGTGTGCGTTGGGGGGGGTGTCATGAAGGAAGGGCCACGTTTATCATCCTCCTGATCAGCGTTGCTGTGGATCTTTAAAAAAGTCTTTAACTGGCTTAAAATAGATTTTTTTTATTGTTTTTTTATTGCATTTTCTTCATTTCTGTTACATTTTCTGATACTTTACATTTCTGATACCATTTGTTTTTTGCTATCATCATCAGACCTCTAGCATTTTTCCCACCAAGGTTCCTGAACCTTATGAAGCACTAAAAACATTGCGGAACGCTCCTGAATGAGAACCACATGGTTCCTGGCTGCGTTTCTGTTGAACTTTTCAGAGCAAAAGGCATTCTCGGCCTAAGAGGCTCCGCCCACTGGCCAGTAAATGTCCTTTGTACACTTTTCTGGCCACAATCTTCAGGATGTTTAAAATCTGACTGGCTCTCAGCACTCACATGTATGCGCACTTCTCGTCACTGGTTTTCAGAAGAAAAACAAACAAACACAGAGACACAATGCACTATTAGGCTTTTCGTGAAGCCATTTTGGATCCTAAAATAAGCGCTTGTGTCTGCAGACGCTGAACCTGAGGTACTGCCCTGTAATCTGTCATTAAGGGTTCGATCTGAGACAACACCATCCAGGAACGAGGTAGCGTATAGTGTAATACCGTAATATGATGCTATATCTATCTCCTCACGCTGGCACCATGAAAGATTCACATTGATCCTCAAAACTGAGTCCGCATCCTTTCTTGTTATGAGCAGAATTTCCATTCCCAGATACAGCGCGAGTTAAACATTAATCAGCGCTGGGTGAAATCTTGATTTCTCAGTTCACTGGCCTGACGATCACAAAGACGGCGTCCATCAAACGCCTAATTAGTTTTCCTCGACATTGCTAAAATGCAAACATTTGTGTCCTTACCCGTCTGTGAAAAGTCAGCACTCTTAAAAATCTGCATATTGGCATTTTTTCCCCCTCCTCAGGGTGTGATTATGGTGTGAATGAAGCGCATGATTAAAGTCGAATGTCAGCGTTTGTCTGCGAGAGCGCCGTGTCGGCGGAGCCTCTTCATACACATTTAAATATTTTGAAATAGGGAACAGCTCGAATCTCGGTGAAATGTCAGCGTGGAGTCGCTCGAGGAAGCGCGGGGTCTCTAAATGTCTCCCGCTGCTCCCTGAGCTCACCGTGTCCGGCGGACATACGCAGCAAAAAGGTCACGTTTATAGATCAAAACAAATAAAGCTAAGTCACTTTGTCGGAGTTGGTGGGGTTTGTTTGTTTCCGATAAGTACTGTGCTTTTGTTTCATGAGATGTGTTTCAACCCGCAGGAACTTTTTCCGAAAGAAAAAGCAAGGAACTAAGGGGACACGTAGCCTTTCCATCAGAGGAACCAGAAGCTGAGTTCCTACAGATCAGGAACTATTAGGGGGCGGAGCTTGCTGAAAAACGCTGCTTGCTCAAGCGCAGCCTCGCAGAATCAGACTATTAATTCAATATTTTTATAAATGAGTTTCCAAAAAGCATCGTAAAGTTCACCTTAACTGGACGAGAGTGAGTGTTCAGTGTGATTAACTTAATTTCACTGTGAAATTCGGCCCTCGATTCTTTCATTTTTACACGTTTAAGAACTTTTTACACATGCCATTTACTGACATCATAGTTCCTACACAATATTACGTTGCCACGTTTATCGTTGATTGTATCATATTACCAGACCTGCCAACCTGTCGATAAGGAGCGCCGCAAAAATGCTAAAGAATGATCCGCGTGGGTGTTTTGAACTCTCCGGTAGAAGCCCCGCCCCTTTCTCCCCATCTCATGCACTCTTCCTTTCTTTCACACTAAATGGATAAAGTTCATTAATAAGAAATAAAATCTAGTAGTATATATTTATGTATATATCATGCTTGGTATATTTATTAGAATCATTTCGCGGTCAAAACAAAATGGGAAAAAAGGATGATTTTGACCTGAAAAAGTTTAAAACTGAACACGGATTAAAAGACGCCGTTTTGGACGATTAAATCATTTATCGCAATATTTTGTGGAAAATCGCGATCTGAGAAAAATCAACACAAGCCAGAAGCCGTGTTAAACTTGTGTTAGACTTCTTGGATTCACTAAACAGTCTGGAACGTTCTACCGCTAAGAACCGCCTACTTTCACAGGAAGAGACCATCTGAGCGCGAGCACCGCGGACGTTTTCCTGTATCCAGTCAGCAAAGACACAAAGCCATCGTGTTTCTTCATCACCGTTCTCGTCAATAACTTTTTAATGAACTATTTAGAAACACTTTTTGCCGTCAGTTCATCTGACATGAGATGCTGAACGCCAGTCAAGCTCAAGGCCAGAAAAGTGTAGAAACAGTATGAGACGATTAGTGGGCGGAGCCTCCGAGGCTTAGACTTCTGTTGTGTCATTTTCCATTACAGTGTAACTCTCATTCAGTCTCTGGAGAAATCTTTATATGTAAGTACTCGATCTAAAGATCCCGTCAGCACATTATTCACTCCTGATGATATCTATATCTGTATCATATCAACCCAGTGTGAAGCGTTGTGCTGAAACACCTCAATAAAAACACACGGAAATAAGTATTATTACAAACTGCAGAGATTTGTTTTGTACATAATCTCTCAGCTCCTGGAACATCAGCGTACCTACTCTGCTTTTTTTTTTTTTTTTCTTCGCCCGTCCTGATTAGATTGTCCTCCATGTCTCAGTTTCACTTTCCCAGCCAAATCGTATTACACGGGGAATGGAGACGTCTTGTGCGTCTACTGTGTGGAAAGATGAACCTATAATTAAGAACATGTTGCATTACCGTCTCTGCTGCTTAAACACCGCTGTAGCGTTCACGACTTACAGCCTGTCTCTTTAGATTTTACAGCGTATTACAGATTTCTCTTTCATGGATTAGTAATATAGTGTTTCTTTTAGACCGTAAGGCTAAACTTGTTCTGGTTCCACAGCAATGTTTAACACCGAAAACTCAACAGCGTTTCCTCTCTGCTGAACCAAACCACGGTGTCGTTTCCGCCCCTGGAACTGCTAGGCACCTTGTTACTCCTTTCCCATTATTATCATTACTCGATCTGTGTTTCTCATTCTCTTTTTTTCTGTTTTGCGTTGTGCGCATGACCATCTCGGAAAAATATTACTCTAAAAGTCTCTAATATTAATATTTTAAACGCCGTGGTTGTATGTAAATTCATAACAATCCACAGGAATTAGGCTGAATAAAAAGGATTTAAGGGTGAGCGCTGAGGTTTGTGTAGGAAATCAAATAAAATCCACTCATCACTCGTTTTATTTCCCATGAGATCGGGTTTTAACTGGATATGAATTTCACGGCCGCTCTTCAAGCTTCGCCTGCCATCTGCACTTCCTGTTTGGGAGGAAACAGTACAGGGAGAGATATGACAATAAACACACTCATGAGCGCTCTCTCTCTCTCTCTCTCTCTCTCTCTCAGGGCCAACGGCATCTGTTTGCGATCTCACGCACACACACACACACACACACACACACACACACACACACGTGTGTGCGATGATGATATAATGGCTGGTAAATTGGTGGCGTGTGAGCTCGGGGTCGATCGTCTCTCGGATTGAGGAGTAGACAGTCAACCTGCTGTTTTACAATTGCAGCTTCAGCTCCACGTCCACGCATCAGCGCCTACACTCTGTCTGAGAGAACAGCTCCCATTTACACGCGTAGCCAAGTGTGTGTGTGTGTGTGTGTGTGTGTGTGTGTGTGTGTGTGTGAGAGAGAGATGAGGATATCACAAAGAATTACAGTCCAGAAGTCATGGACATGGATGTATAAACTGTGCATACAAATATTCATTATTATTATTATTATTATTATTATTATTATTATTATTATATGCAAAAGTCTGAGAGACAGCATTTGAAAGAAAGTGTGAGAAGTTTAATATTATTCGATTCTATTATTTCAATTATTTATTTCTTCATTTTTAAATGCATTTTTATTGTAAATCTGGACACTAGAATTTTCATTTGTTTGATGTTTTTTGTTTCTGAGTAAAACTATGAATTAAAATAAAAACGCAAGCAGCCGATCGCATTGAGAAACTTTGTTCATTTTTTTTTTACATTTGCTTCTGGTAAAAAAATGTTAAGTAATTGATTACTAATTATACATAAGTATTTTCCATCGACTTGACAAATGATAAATAATAGATGTTCAATGATTTATTCCTTAGAACCCCGCTGTGTACACACGGCGTGTAGCGTCGAAATGTCACGTGTCGCGGCGTGATTATTGTTGTCACGTCACGCACCTCTGGTGAGAGAGAAAGAGAAAAGGTACGAGGGAAAGAAAGAGGGAGAAAGGAGGAAAGGGACGCATCGAGAGAGAGAGAGAGGGATGACAGAAAGAGAAAAGGTGACCAGAGAGAACGACAAACAAACAAAACACAAGGAGAGAGAGAAAGACAGGAAGACGGAGCGAGGGAGGGAACGAGAGAGACGGGCTGAGCAGAAATCAATGAGGATGGATTGAGCAGAGGATTGAGTTCTCTCATCAGCACTCCATTCCTAAAATAAACGACTGATTACAGCCGTCATAAAGAAAACTGCCCCTGGCCTAATCAGCGCATCGTCACGAAAGGCTAACTGCTCGAAAAGCTGATGGAGCGAGAAAAACAAGGCTGTTTCACGGACCGTTTTAAGTGCCCCTACACCAAACGGACGATAAACCCGTAACCACACACACACACACACACACACACACACACACATGCATGCTTCAAACAACAACACGCTTGATTTCAATCTGCCACATTTCACAGCGAGGGAGAGATTACAGAGTCGCTGGCCGTGAAATGTGGCCCACGCTGCACCTCTGAACACTTGTTAGCGTTTCAGATCGGCTTATTTATCGACTGGAACGTCGCTGGAGTGTGACGCGGGTCTTCAGGGTTCACCGAGAGCGGCGTATTGAAGCGCTGACCCGCTCAAAGCGGCTAACAGGCCTTCGCCTTCCTTTGCAAAGCACGCTAATCCGTCAGAGTGTGGCGTGTGCGCCTCCGAGGCGAGGCCCTGAATAATGAATGCCATGAATAAAACACATTTCGGCGCAAACACGTGGTGAATAATTCACTTTTCAGGGAGGATATTAGCTTCCGTGTCACTGGGAGCGGTTTTCATTGGCTATTTTTACTCCTGAAGTACAGTAAGAAGCGTTTCTGTTCCGACACGGATAAACACACACGGTTCAAATAAAGAGCTGAGCCGCATAACTACTACTGCTTTAGGTTAAAAGCAGGATGAGCTCGAAAAGGCTAGCATGGCATTTTAATTTCACTTAGCATCATCCGCTAACACACCGCCTTCCCAAATCATCACACTTCAGAGATTATTTCTGCTGAAACAGATTCATAAAATAGCTGTTTTTTAGATATATGGAATAAAACGTCAACGACAGAAATGACACAGTGAAGTAGAAGTTGGTTATTTTCCATGTCCAGCATATCCCTGAGTGTTTTATTGCTTTTCTACTGTAACTTGCCCATGATTACAGTTTGTATGTATTAAAGAAGGACACGCGTGTTTTAGCCATTTACACACGTGGACAAAATTGTTGGTACCCTTCAGGCAATGAAAGAAAAACTCACAATGGTCACACAAATAACTTTAATCTGACAAAAGTAATAATAAATAAAAATTCTATGAAATTTAACCAATGAAAGTCAGACATTGATT
>JAQMYM010000033.1:27734093-27747947 GCA_030014255.1 Parauchenoglanis ngamensis
GTGGTGATAAAAAGAGAGAACAGAGGACATGAGGGACAGAGAGCGAGAGAGAGAGAGAGAGAGAGAGAGCGAGAGAGAGAGAGAGAGAGAGAAGACTTAAGAGAAAGCATGAAAGTGAAAGATTGTGAAAGAGACAGAGGATGACAGAGCTCTCCCTACAGCTCGTCTAAAGCCCACAGAGAGAGAGAGAGAGAGAGAGAGAGAGAGAGAGAGAGAGAGAGAGAGAGAAACGATCTGAGATGAAAGTTCTACAGAGAAACAGCACTTAGATTGAGGAAAAGCAGAGCCTTTACCTGCAGCACCTAATGTTCCGTCGACATTGTAAGGAAAAACCCATCTCAGTGTCATGCTGTCATAGGAAATTAATCAACCGCAGGGTTACTATTTTCACCACGTGTAGTAATTTTCCCACTATTATAGTTTTCTAGTAATTAAAGAGAAGCAAGCGGCTGCTGCGTGACAACTGTGAGAGGTAACATGAACATGTTTCGTGAATGTTCCACAACATTAAATGTAACTATAAATGGATAAAAAGTACACTATGTCAATATATTGTGATATTTGACATATTGTTGTGGTGTTAGAAGAAGGAATCACTTCATGACATGCTGTTATAGGAAAATAATCACCCCTTAGTAGAGTGATAACGAGGTTGTACCCAGAGAATCACTCATCAACCCTGCATAATACTGACATAAACAGCTATAAAGGCTTATTCCGCCAGTTCTCATCTGTCTTAAAGGTTACATTTATCACTTTTAACACCATTAAGCCTTCTAAATGCTTATAATCAAGGCAGGAAAACAGATAAACAGTTCTTAGCAGTTCTGAGCACTAAAGATGATGCTGTAAAAGGTGGAAATAAAACACTTCACACTACACAAACACAAGGGTAGTGTTCATAAGGCTGTATGACACCTACACTCACTGTCCACTTTACACCTGTACAGCAGCACAATGAATAAAATCACGCGGATGCAGGTCAAGAACGTCAGTTAAAGCTCACATCAGACATCAGACTGGATCTGATCTCCGTGACTTTGACCATGGCATGGAGGTTGGTACCAGATTGGCCGGTTTCAGAAACTGCTGATCTTCTGAGAATCTCACACACAACAGTGTCTCGAGTTTACACAGAATGGTGCGAAAGACAAGAAACATTGAGTGAGTGACAGAAAGAGAGCGCAGAGGAAAACGGTCAGATCGCTTTGAGCTGCCAGGACGGATACAGCAAGGCAAGTAATCGCTCTTTACATCCGTGCTGAGCAGAAAAGCATCTCAGCATGCACAAAGCATCAAGACCAGGAATCTGAGTCTGTCATTGGTACAGACTCACCCAAACTGGATCTTACTGAGTAGAGTAGAACCTGATGTGGTATTCATTTATGACAGTTAGCATCATTAAAATGTATAATTCAAATCCAAAGCTATCATTAGCATCATCATTAAAAGGAATAAGCCTTTATAAATGTTTATGATGGATTAGGACACTGGGCACAGAATTGGTACACGCTGGATGGGATAGCAGGCCATTGTGAAGGGCTTATGTAGGGGTTATGTTGTCTAATGAACACTTTCCTGCATACTTTCTTTCGTTACATTAAGATGAGCAGTTTGTACGGAGTTACTTAAGGTTAGTGTTTAAAAGGCTATATGACATCTACTGTATATCATCCCTCTAGAATACTGATATAAGGTTCCAGAAACATCTGGAAAGACTTACTTCAACAGGTGTCAGCTGTCACAAAGTCTACTATGTCCATTTTAAGGAAAAGAATAAGTCTTTATAAATGTTCATGTTGGCTTTCGTCACTTACCATTAAGGGCTTATTCATTCATTCATCTTCAGTAAGGGTTAGGGTTTCTCCTACTCAGAGTCATGTAATACAGCCTTATGAACACTGTTGTCATAAACATAAATAAAAATCTATAAAGACTTACTCCTCCAAGTGTCAGCGGTCATAAAGACTGCTTTTATCAATTTTAATGTCAGTGAAAAGAAATGGATTTTATGTTGTTATTAAGGGCATTTATTTTTTCGTTCATTCATTCATTTGTTCACCCTTGGATGTGATGCCTGTGCATTGTGACAAATGAGTTACATTTATTATGCTAACTTAAAAAGTTTCGATATCCTGTATATGGAAAAGTCAAGATCACTGCAATATAATTCCTCCTGAAGTGTAGTGGTAATAACACACATATTCACTCACAGACATGAATGAGTGTTTACGCGCTCGGCCAGTTCTTCATCTGGAGGTCTGATGTGTATCTGTGAGGTGAGATTGATGTAAAAGTCGTATATAACGGTGTAATAATGCATCTGCGGCCTGGCCTTTAGGATTCTCTGTAATAAACCCGGTATGATTATGGAGATGTGAATAAGGTCGTCCCACAGAACTGATCAACTTTTTACCTTGCCGGATTTAATTTATTGATTTCTTTTAAACTTCGGCTGCAGTCTCCTATGTGAAAGAGAGCGAGAGAGCGATATTAAAATGTTGGAGCGGCGCGGCGGCAGGCTGTGCGTAATTTCCCAGCCGGATTTCGTCCTCTCTCCGTGATGGATGGGCAGCAGATCCGAGGGGATTAAGGTGAGCCTGTCTTTGATTTCTTTTTCATATCTTTTAATGCCAGCTATCTGTAATCTGTCACTCGGGCCTGTGACTGCACTGACACACACGCGCTGTGGGGATATTTCAAATAGTCGCCGTGCCATTTCAGCTTGCCTACACAGTCGAGAAACACATGCATGAGCGGGGTTACAGTTCCAATTGTGAAGTGTGAAGTGTATTTTTTTAAAAATACACACAAAAGTAAAAGTGGACAAAAGTATTGGGACACCTGACCATTGCACCAATAAGGACTTTAATGACAGTGCATTCAAATCCATAGACTTTAATATGGAGTTGGTCCCCCTTGTGCAGCTATAACAGCTTCCACTCTTCTTTGAATGCTTTCCACAAGATGTTGGAATGTTTCTGTGGGAATTTGTGCCCATTCATTCTGTAGAGCATTTATGACATCAGGCATCGATATTGGAGGCCTGGCTCGCAATCCTCGTTCCAGTTCATCCCAAAGGTGTTGGATGGGGTTGAGGTCAGGGCTCGGTGCGGCCCAGTCAAGTTCATTCACACCGAACTGATCCAACCACGTCTTTATGGAGCTTGCTTTGTGCACTGAGGCACGGTCATGCTGGAATAGAAAAGGGCCTTCCCCAAACTGCGTCCACAAAGTTGGAAACATAGCATTGTCCAAACCCAGACTCGCCCATCTGACTGCCAAACAGAGATGCGTGATTCACCATCGGTTGGAATCGATTTATACTAATTCAATCTAAGCTAATCATTGTACTTATCTTTTAATTATGCTAAGATAACCTTCCTGTAGTCATTCATCATGCTAAGCTAAGCAGTTGTGATATACAATATATTCATCATTATAAGCTAATAATTCAAATCATGCTAAGGTGAGTGTTTTCTACACACCTCCAAGCATTACGCCAAGTGACCCCTTTCATTAACTAAGTCAGCCTCATTACGCTTAGCTAACCTGTCCTTGTACATTTCTATTTATTATACTATAATGTCTGCTGTATACGTCCATTAATTATGTTATTAATTAATCAGATAATAGTTTCCTGTAAACTTCCATTCATTATGTTGAGCTAAACATTTCATATAAACATCCCTTCATTATGCTAAGCTAACAATTTCCTGTTCACTTCATTACGCAAAACTAAGCAATTATTTTTAAGCTAACTGTTTTCAATTGAATTACATTCCAATAGACTTCTAATCAGTGTTTTAAGCTGACTTTTCCTATAGACTTTCATTCTTTAGGTTAAATTACCCATTCCATTCATTATTCTAAGCTAATCATTTCCTATAGACTTCCATTCATTATGCTAAGCTAAACATTTCCTATAGACTTCCATTCATTAGGCTAAGCTAAACATTTCCTATAGACTTCCATTCATTAGGCTAAGCTAAACATTTCCTATAGACTCCCATTCATTAGGCTAAGCTAAACATTTCATATAGACTTCCATTCATTATGCTAGCTTGATGGCTTCCTAATGACTTCTAGTCATTATTTTAAGCTTCCTATGGACTTTCCTTCATTATGCTAAGCAAACTTTTGCTATGAGCTTATTTCCATTATGCTAAGTTAACCAGTTTACCAAGCAAACCGACAGATCGATCTACCCAGTAATGAAGCTACATTCTGCACTAGGGTGCTACGACACAGCTGACCATCTGTTTAAAACCCCATCAATAGATTTTATTTCCTTTTTCTTCAAAATCATGACACTGAAGTGTAATTCTCAAGTCTCTGTAGGCCTGGAGCAGGTAATAGGAGAGGAAATAAGTCTATACGAAGGATTTATGGGGGATTTGCAGGAGCTTCCTTTTCAAAGAGGAGGTGTGGAGCTTATTAAGGTGCAGTCAGAAGCTCCTCTGGGGGAAGGGGGTGCCCCGTCCAGCTTCTCGCTCTGTACGGGTTGAATCATTCTCGATCTCGGGTGATTTAATATGGCGAACGCTTCCTGCAGGCTAATTCCATTCGCCTCAGTGCTTCAGACGCTCTGCTCCAAGAGTTCAGCTCACTTTAGCGACAGTCGAGTTTAACGCTCTGAGTCGGTTAAGAGGGGCACTTAGTTATTAAGATAATTATAACCCAACAGTGGAATTCTCTTATCTGATTGCTCAGAAGGTGTTGATTAATTTTCTATTAAATTAACAGAAGTATTAAGTATTATCTATTAAGTTAACAGCAGCCGTGACAGTAGTGCAGCTGCACATCACGGCTTTACTTAATGTGGAACTTGTACAGGGGACACTCCACTTAAGCAGATCAAAAATAATCACGGATGTGGTGAAGCTTTCTGTAAGGACGGGTTTATCGAAGATCTATTAAGTCCAGAGTCCACGGGTCATGTGGTATAACGTCTTCAGTCGCCGATGACATTGTTTTATGAAATGTCTTGAATCAAAATACATTGAGAAACGAGTCGAAATTGTGATTTAATTGCGATGTTTTTGTCCAGCCCTAGCAGGACGGTTCAAAATATGACGTGTATAATCCAAATATCACAAACTTCACAGCCAAATTATACACATTTTTCATTCAAATGTTTTTTTGTGACGATGGAAACGACTTTTTTTTGAGAGAAAACTGAAAAGTAGGTAATCAGAAGCTCTCCAGCTGCGTCGCATGCTCACTTCTGTGTGTTTGCCTGCTAATCCTTTTAGAGCAATCTGTGATTGAAGTGGAGGAGAGAAACACCTGTTGGTGTCCAATTTAGGAAGGAGAGATGGATATGTCTACACACCAAATTTGCATGATGCATGTTGATTACACACTGAGGGATCAGCAATGCACTGTAAGTGTGCCTAATTAAGCAATGGGTTTAAAAAGCGCTTTGGATTATTTTGAATTCTACACTGGAGATGGTTAGGGGTATGTGTGTGTGTGTGTGTGTGTGAGAGAGAGAGCTTTTTCTCAAGAGGAACGACTGATATTTGCTACGCTGTAGGTCAGGTGTAAACGGTGTAGAACGTGGCCGTGGGCTAGTATGATAACAGTTAAGTTATTGGTGGTTTTAGGTGTAAAAAATAAAATCTACAAAAAGTCGATATGGTGTAAATGCTTGGTGTAGGCTCTTATACCAATGATCAAACAGAGTGTCATGTGCGAAATCATTTCTAGCTGATATTGGCAGACATATTCCTGTAATTTTCCATTCGTTACACAGCGCTAAGGCCACGTTTTCCTGTTTTCTTCTTCTTCTCACACAGAAAAAATAAAGAAGCTGGTGTGTTACCCTCAGTCACACGTTTAACAATGACGTATTAAAATGAGCACGTTGATGTAGTTGTTACTGTCAGAGCAGCTGTTCTGGAAATTTCCTAAGCACTGGAAGATTCCTAACCCTTGCATTCGTTATGCTAAGCTAAGCATTTTCTAAGCTAAGCGCTTCTTGTATACTTAAATTCATTCATGACTAGCGCGATAATTATATACTTACGCTAATTGTGCTGGGCTTAAGAGCTCCTGTAGATGTGTGCTGTGCTAACTGTTTGGTTTTTTTGTATAATTTCAAACATTATGCTATGCTAATCAGTTGCCATAGACTTCGTTGAAATTAAGATATAGGAGTTCATTTCAAATGGATTGTACTTGTAGAGCGCAACGTTTTCTCACGACAGATATGAGATTGTGCGAGGAAGACATCTCGAGAGGAGGCAAAAGCCAGAAGAAAGACGGTCCATCGGATTGTCATTCATAAGGTGAAGCTTAGCTAAGCAGCTAATCCTCAAGCTGAACATGAGGAGAAGAAAATTGACTTGATTAATTCAGCAGACTGTGGATAAGTAGAGCCTGTTGAAGAGCTGTTTTAAGCTGACTGATGGACTGGCGGTCCTGTGGAGAGTAAGGCTGGGGTATAGGGGTAGAACCAGAGAGGCTTTTATGACTGCTTTTATGCTAATTTTACATTTGCACACAAGACTGAATGGAAATTAAGTAGGAAAAAAATGCATATTGTTGTGAAAGTGGAAACATGAGCAGTGAATCAATAAGAACAGTTGCAATAAAGCATGATTTAATTATTGTTTAGGTTGAACGATGTTGCCATGACATCGCTAAGTCAAAATCAAGTCACGCGTCTCATTACGGCGTAATGCGAAGGCAGATAATGGGAAAAAAAAAAAAAACTTTAACAGCTTTGTTTTAATCACCTCACTTCTTGCTCATTTTGAACCCCCGAGCTGGCGTGACATATGTTCACAAATTCACACTTCCTTTCTTATAATCTGAAAAATGAATGACATCGTGCGGCGCGCGATTGCTAAGTGACGCTGGCTTCGACTGCTCGACAGACGCCACATCCTGCTTCTGTCTCAACAAAGAACACAGATCAATGCCGAGTTCCCTGATCCGACCCGCACTCATGACATTTTGAACCCAAATGTGCAAGATTTCAACCACAAAGCATTCGACGGGGAGTTAATCTATTGCAACCCGTGCTGTTTTGACATGGAGGGCCGACCCCTCGCCGATCAGGTGGGCCATTGATTTCGGGTTCAGTTTTCCAAATAAACCAAAGGGCAAAGGAGGCTGAATAAACAAGCAAGCAATCTTCTGACATTTATCTAGCTATTGAGATATCAGAGCGCAAATCATTAAAGCTAGCGCCGGATAACTGGACACACTCTGATTTGACAAACGTTTAGTTAAGAAATTCTCCAACAGAGAATACGCTTAAGCTTTCAGTTTGTCTACGCTGGCGTGTTCATTTATATACTGCCACAGGCTGCATTTTTGGAGTAAAGGTCTAACACTACGTTTATGATATGTAAAAGCTTACAATTAAATTAAAAAAAATGTAATTAATGCTCATTATCCATCAATTTGGCTCACGCTATTTTCTCTCTAGCTACCAAACTATGTTTATCAGGTAGCATAACAAGCCTCATCTGATACACAGGGATAAATTCAGGCAGTAACTTGTTTAATCTGTGGACATTCCATTTATACTGTGCGAAAGTCTTGACCCCCCTCACCTCTTCATTTTCTAACATTTCGCTGGGAAAAATTAGACAATATGTCCAGTGATTTATTGCAACACGAGCATGTAAATACAGAATATAACACACAGAGAGTTTGTATAATTATAACGAGCTTTAAAGTCAATATTTGGCTTGAGCAGCGTTACTCTTCAACACAGTCTGAACTCTCTTAGGCAAGACTTCCTGTAAGTAGTCTTCAGGAATAGTTCGCCAGGCTTCTTGAAGGACGGTCCAAAGCACTTCTTTAGAGGTTGGCTGCGTTTTGTTCCGTTCTCTGTCGAGATGATCCCACACTGCTGGGCTTTGAGGAGGCTGATGCATGATCCATAATGTTCCATTCTGTTTTTTTCTATTGAGGTGTACAGGAAGCCTGGAGAACTGTTCCTCAAGACTACATTAAAAATAGGAGAACGTCTGGCTCTTTCGAAGCAAAATATGAAGGAATGAGGGGGGCTCAAGACTTTTGCACAGTACTGTATGTTGCTTCACTTGTTTATTAGAAAAACTGAATTTTGTGCACTTTTTGGTCGGGTGATGCCAACATCAAGAAATGAAGATATATATAGCGGCTTACAGTGACTACCGAAGTCACACACATTCTGGACACATCTGCTATTAAGCGAGAAAAAACAGAAGCCACTAGAAGCATTGTTGCATATTGCCATGGAGAGATGCTGAATCTGATTGCGATGCAGTGAACCGTTTCCTCACTTCCTGTTTTCAGAAGCCAAAATTAGTTCCAAATGAACTAAAAGCTTGTTTGTTACCAACAGGCCATGTTGTGAAACACATTACCCAAATTTGGCATCAGTACTTAAAAACATTGCTGGGAAACGGCCTCATTTCCTGCTTGGTGACTTCGCTGTCAGATTTGTTTGCACATTATGGATAAACTGTCCCACATATCAGAAGTCCAAGAAAGACACTCTGTTCAGGTTCGTCTCACGATAACGTGATCCAAGTTTCAGGAAGATAAAACAAAGGACAAAATTTGTAGGAGAAGTGAAAAAAAATGCAAAATGTCACTACGAGGCTGTGTCTGGAATCGTGTACAATAAAGCGTTGTGGAGTTATTATTGCAAATGTATGTCCAAATTTGCCCTGTTGGTGGTGCTGCAGCATTTGAGGGGTGTACACTGATTGTGTGCTGTGTAGGTTGTTATGACTGTCATCTATCACGAGAGTATGAGGTGTTCAGAGGGCTGACATACAGTACCATATCGAAGTCTAATCATAAAAAGAAAAAGAAGAAGAAGGAAAAAAGAAAACATGCAAGTATAATACGGTGCCTACATGCCTTCAATACCTGTCCTCTAATAAATGTATTAACAAAAGAACTTGATATTCAGGATGACATGCAAAATAACTAGATGGACCAAGAACATAAATTAGAAATGCAGTATATGCACGTCATGATTCACTTAAAACAATACACTGGTACAAACAATAAAAGCACATGGAAAACAAAGAACAAAGCAGCTGGGAACCAGGATGTGCTGAGAGGGGGTATTCTTAACACCAGTACGCTTATTTACATTTGATTTGGATGATTTTTGCAGGCTATACTTGCCTATTTGCCCATCAAAATGAATTTCAGTCATTATGCTGCTGTAACTGTGGACATGACTCACGACAAAACCCACACCATATTAACCACTTCATATGGCTTGTTGCTTCCTTGCTATACTTGCTTCTTTTTTTTTTTTTGTTGCATGAAATTGAGAAATCCTTGACTTTCACAGTGCTCTCACTCCCATGATCTGCCGGGTTTTTGCCTGTCTTCACAGAAAATGACTGATAGGTGAGATGAAAAAGGCTTCACTGCAATGTCAATGTTCTTGTGACTCTTCTTTCCACTTCTACCTGCCATCAGGAGGAGTCGAGAGCACGGAAAAGGACCTTAGATCTTCCTCAGGGGTTGGTAATAGTGCTGAAGACGAACGGAAGCATAGCTCTGTGCATAAAGCCTAAAAAATCAATGGAATCTAAGATTGCTAAGGAGCTCTGTAAAGTTTTCATAAAAGAGCAAGATTATATTTAATTTCACTTTGTGGAATGTGTGTGTGTGTGTGTGTGTGCACATTTTCCGGTTTGGGTAATGAAATGGAACAACAACCATTTCAGATTAGTTTGATTCACTTTTGAATTCAGCTCAAACATAACAGATGAAGTGCGTCAATTAGTGCTATAAAATATTAAAGGGAAGTTTATTACCCAAAATAATAAGCAGATGATTGTAAGGTTATGGTGTATGTGAATGAGAAACAGAAACAGGAAGGTCATCAGAAGGTCACCCTCCTTCTTCCTGTCACTCCGAGCCTCTCACGTCGCTTAAGCTGTATAAATCCTGTACGCACACGCTCTTCATATTCCGCCACTACCTGATATTCCCAAATCAACACCCTCCTGATGAACCCACCAGGATCTCTGCGTTCTTCCTGGGATTACAGCGCTGATGAGTGTGTGGAGAGATGGCGAGAAAGAAAGAGAGATGGATAAGAACATGGCCAGTTCACTAATTATTTAAGGCTCGCACAGTGACGAGCACATTTTCTAGATATTGACAAGACTTTAGGATGAAAGTGGAAAATGAGAAAAAGGAACAAGAAAAGGACGATCTTTCCCTTTCAGTTATTCTTTCTCTCTTACCATTTCTCTCCCTTCTTTTTGTCTTCCCATCTCTCATTCCTCCATCTCGTTGCTTTGTATACTCTCTCCATCTCCTGCCTTCTTAGTTCCCTTTCACTCTTTTTCACACTTTCCATCTGTTTTTGTGTTTAGTTTGCACTCTTCTTTCCAAAAAAAATAAATAAATAATAATAATTTAGGAAATCAGCAGAACCTTCCATTTCCCTTGACACCTGTTTATGGTGCAGCTGTTTTTTTCCCCTCATAAATATTCTGTTTATAGTGCTGAAATGTTTCAGCTTGCTGCTGGCTCCATTCAGCTTTTTGAGATTGCTTGTTTTTGGTCAGATAGATGAGTTGTTTTCCTACAGATTCACACTCCTTATCAAATCATTTTTTTTTCTATTTTGTGGTCTCTATTTATCATATTTTTTTAAAGCAGCCATCACATTAGATTTTTCACCACAGTTTTTTGAGCTAACATCAGGAGGATTGGCTGTTAGGCTGAGCTACTACTTTGGTCAGAAAGGAAAGACCATGCTTTTTCTGCTTTCTGTTGGGCTCGTGTTTCCAAGCTGCGCAAATTTCCTAGGGTTAAAGTTCACTTGGATGAACCTAAGCACTGTTACTTATTACACTTGCATTCTTTCATGAGTTGGCTTTTTTCACTAAGCACTTCTTTTCTTTTTTTTCTTTTTTTTGTTCAAATTTATTCTATAAACTGCTCCTTTGCACAAGTTTGGTTTATTTGCAGATTTGTAGTCTATTTTAGTTACTTCTTTATAAGTTTAGTGATTTCTAATTTGATTAAGGACGTTTGCACCATAAGTGTGGTAAAAAGAAGCATTGGAATTGTGGTGAACAGAGGAGGGGCGGGTTTTACTTTCATGTGAAAGCCATGGTCATTAAAATGAGATATTATAGGCTGCTTACAGTACACATTAGTTTATGTGTTGGGTTAATAGAATCTACTGTTTGTTAGACAATATCACAGGAAGTTGCAATGAAAAAGTAATACATTTACATTATTTAGCAGACGCCCTCGTCCAGAGCGACTTACATTGACATTTATCCAATTGAGGGTTAAGGGCCTTGCTCAAGGGCCCAGCAGAGGATAGCTTGGCAGTGCTGGAATTTGAACTCACAACCTTCCGATCACTAGTCCAACATCTGCGCTACCACTGCCCTATAATAACTGTGTAATACCTGTGTAATAACTGTATCTCATGTATATAATAAGTAATAACTGTTGGAGTGGGAAGGATTGGTCAAACTTTCTGCTGGAGTGAACAGAATTGGTGAAGTATGTCTGCAGGAGTGGTTGGTACTGGTCAGAAGAATTGTTTTTCGAGGTGGGTGGGAGTGGGATTAAAAAAATCTAGTGTGATACTTTCATTCATTTTGTGGGAATAAAAAAACTGATGTCTGGGTCATCTGAAATGGTAGTCTGGGATCCAGGCAGTGGTGGCTCAGCAGTTAATGATCTGGGCTACAGATTGGAAGGTTGTGGTTCAAATGCTGGAACTGTTGGGGTCATGAGCAAGGCTTTTATCCCTCATCAGCTTCACTCAACCAGAAAAAAGTCTGCCACATGAATAAATGTAAATGTAGGTCTGAGAGCTAAAGGGTCCTGAGGCTGAATGATGTGATTGGTTTAATTTGTCATGGGGCCATTGCCCCAACCTCACCTTTAAAGCTGCAAGTGCATAGATTGAGAGATTTTTATTACAGCCTGCACAACTGAAAATCTTCTCAAGGAAAAAAAAAGTCACGTCATTCACAGACATACAAATCTACGCTGGTAACAAGACCATGTGACCCCAAAGGAAGGATTCTGTATGAAAACAAATTTCTCTCGATACAAGTTACATTTTAGGAAGAAATTAATGTGACATTTTCCAGATAATGCATACTACTGAAATTATGGCGAAGTGGTCAGTGTCCATAGAGGCATAGATAAGCCTTTTCCCTCCATGCTCTGGTTTGCACATTCATGGAGTTTTTTTTTTTTTGCTTTCCTATAGTTTTTCATTTTTGCCCTTTGGAATGTCCCTTCTGGTGTACCGTTTGAGCTGCTCCCTTGTTCTGCTGGTATAGTGAAAGCTGGATTGGACTCTGCTATGCTGGAATCTGCTGTTCTGGGCTCCACAGGAATGGATTTTTTTCATCTGGGCTTGGATGGACTCTCCTTGGCTGAATTGGGCTCTACTTAGCATTACACTGGAATTACACTTGAAATTACACAAGTGGAATATCCACTGCTGGACTGGATTCCACTGGACTGGTCACTGCTGGACTGGATTCAGCTGGACTGGTCAATGCTGGGCAAGATTCTACTGAACTGGTCAATGCTGGATTTGATTCTGCTGACCTGGGTATTACTGGGCTGGATTCTGCTGGACTGGTTACTTCTGTGCTGTATTCTGCTGGACTGGTCACCACTTGGCTGGATTCTCCTGGACTGGTCACTGCTGGGCTGGATTCCGCTGGACTGGTCACTTCTGTGCTGTATTCTTCTGGACTGGTCACCACTTGGCTGGATTCTGCTGTACTGGTCACTGCTGGGCTGGATTCTGCTGTACTGGTCACTGCTGGGCTGGATTCTGCTGGACTGGTCACTGCTGGGCTGGATTCTGCTGGACTGGTCACTGCTGTGCTGGATTCTGCTGGACTGGTCACTGCTGGGCTGGATTCTGCTGGAATGGTTGCTTCTGTGTTGGATTCTGCTGGACAGGTCACTGCTGGGCTGTGGGGTCACGTTTGGATGTGGATCTCTTTGGGCTCTGTGGGCTAGACTCTGCTAGGATGGACTCATAGGCTCGAATGGGATATTACCAATTATCTTGTATAAAGCCTGTGTGTCCTCTGTGGTTTGCAGGGTTTGTGGAGCGCTTCGATTCTGCTGATATGCAGGCTGTTTGGGATCTTCCTGAGTACCTAATCCTTTAATGTGTTTTTATTTTCACTAGATTCTGATGACCTTCTGGTGTAGAAGTACTACATATTGTACAGACAGGGCTGAACAGATGTTCACCTGGCAGCTGGGTGTTGTGTAGTGTTCATTGTTGGAGATGTTGGAAGATGCTCTGAAAATGGTCTTGTTGATTCTGTTGATGAGATACAAGGACAATCGTTTCTGGGCAGCACTTTAGATCGAGTATGTGTTCACCTTATATCATCATTTATATGTTATATTCATTCTTTAATATTTTCCCTCTCATTCTTGGTCCTTTATTTATTCTTTTTTTATTCCTGTGGGCCAGTATAAATTCCCCTTTTCCATACATTTCTGAGTGACTTTCAGTTCTAGATCTTTTTCACTCTTTATCTCACAACTTTTGTCCTTTTTTAAATCTTTTTAATCTTCTCCACTATCTCTCCATTTGTCCACATCCCTCATTCTTGTCTTCTTCTTCTTCTTTCTTTTTATTCATCTATCTTCTAAGCCTTCTCAGCCTGTCTCCAACTCTCTGCCCTATCGACCTTGTCTCACTCTCCTTCTTTTTGCTCTCCAACTCCACCTCTCTCTCGCTCATTTCATTCCTTCAGTGTGTCTCTCTGTCTTTTACATTTACGTCATTTGGCAGACGCCCTTATCCAGAGCGACTTACATATATCTCATTTATACAGCTGAGCAGTTGAGGGTTAAGGG
>JAQMYM010000033.1:27753933-27765974 GCA_030014255.1 Parauchenoglanis ngamensis
CCCTTATCCAGAGCGACTTACATATATCTCATTTATACAGCTGAGCAGTTGAGGGTTAAGGGCCTTGCTCAAGGGCCCATCAGCGATAGCTTGACAGCGCTGGGATTTGAACTTATGACCTTCCGATCACTAGTCCAACGTCTTAACGACTGAGCTACCACTGCCTATAGCTTTTACCTCATCTGTCTTGTTTCAATCTTAACTAATCTCTCTTTTTGTATGTCTCTCTCTCTCTCTCTCTCTCTCTCTCTCGGTCAATCCTTTCTCTCCCTTTTCCCATGTTTCTCTGCTTGCTTTCTCCCTCTCTCTAGAGTGAAGGAGTAGTTTACAGAGGTGAGTGCGGTGACGCCTCACGGCTCTACTCCAGTCCATACAGAGCCGCTTCATTGATCCAACATGGCTCTAAATGAACTTCAGATCATGGTGTCTCCTTTCAGAGGTGCAGCCATGTGGCTTCGGTTTCTCTGGTTCAAACTGAAGAACGGGGCCACACAAGTTCCAGCATGATGTTACGTGGAATAACAACTTAACTACGGCGTAAAAGCCGTAGCGAAGAATTAATTTGTGGAACATTTTGTAGAAAACTTCTGCTATGTGTTCAATTATGTAAAAATATGAAAAAGAGAGAAAGAAAAAGAAGAAGTAGCTGTAGGCTCAAAATTCAGAGATTCCATCCAAGGTTAATCGCTATAATGAGGACTCCAGAAATATTGGCACCCTTCAAAAGAAGAGGTGCAAATTGTTGTAAAGTTTTATACTTTAAATGATTAGAGAATTCATTTTTTTTTTTCATTTTTTCTAACAAGAGAAATATAGAAATATCAAAAATATATGTGGCAAATTCTGAACACCCCTAAAGTACTGCACAAGCCAAATATTACAAATAATAAGGATCAAAACAAAAAAGTCTTTGAATTTATAATTTATGCTAAAGTGGATGCCTCGGGGCCATGATGTGGCTGATGGTCCAGGGGCACTGATAATATCATAAATCCCAATGAGTACCAAATGATTGTTGCCCAAAACTTGCTTGCTCTTCCAGGAGGTTAAGACGAGGCAGTGCATGGATTTTGAAATCGATAACGACTGACAAATTAGCACTGAATAGGTTCCATTGTTTTGTGATTTTGAACCCTGTTGAAAGTCAGCGTGGTGAATTAAAGAAGTCTACATGCACAAGCCTGAGAATAAAAAGGAGATTAAAATGTTCTGCATGAAATAGTGGCCTAAGAGCCACAACAATCTCATTAGACATTACAGGAAGAGGCACAGTGTTGTTATTCTCTCCAGGGGAGGCTTCGTCCAATATTAAGCCAAGTAGATTTACATAGTAGCAGCTATAACCAGTCATTCCCGCACCAGCCCTCAAGTTGATGATAATAAAAAACAACACGGCTCGTCATGTTGCAGAGAAATCACAAATCATAAACTTCTCTGTCTTGGAGATTCCGGAAAAACGTACAGCTTCACCTCTGACTGGTACCAAGCACTGACACTGGAGACTCCTTCCATAAATGTAAATAATCACGTCCTTACAGAAAACATTGCTGTATTAATGATAACACACTTAAAAACATCTGTTCATGTAGCACATTCGCCATACAATTCCCTGCGAATAACTGGTTGCTATAGAAACGATAATGTATTCGAATGAGTGCATTAATATAAACTGCACTGGTGTCAGAGATGTTAGAGAAAACTAATCAACAATCTAATCCGAGCTTTGAGTGTTTCTTGGTAACTTCACTCATTTAGACCTGCAAATTCTTGAGAGCATTATTTCTTTCTCTTTTTGGTGTGTGTGTGTGTGTGTGTGTGTGTGTTCAGTAGGCTGAATGAGCTTTTCTTCTATTTCCACTTTCCCTCACATGGATATTTCCATTAAGGCAGCCACACGGAGATTGAGGTCTAAAATAATGCCTCTATTCCCCCTCCTTTAATGCTGCCTCGGCCTCGGCACGGTAAATAACTCCTAAATGTCTTTAGGAAATGGGGCAGCGGGACTTGCTTTAACCTTGTGTGTTAAGGCCCCAGTGCGCTCTAATGCAAATTAAACATTACTTACCCTGTCGCTAAGATAGATCTTTCTAGTCATTATTTCCTGACCCCCTTTTTTTCCGAGTGAAGAATTCAGCGACCTCAGCGTAAGCCGTCGCCCTGAGCTGCATGCTAACATTAGAAACCTCTCAGAAAGCTGACCAGAGCTGAAACCTCTCCTTTTTTCATTGAATTTAAATTAAATCAGCTGCACTTTCACAAGTTACTGATTAGTAGAAGGAATGCAGGCTGGTTATTTTTTATGAGAGCGTATGCACGGTACATAATGACATGATCATATTTAAACAATGAAAGGAAATACAGTATAATTTTATAAGTGGTTGCTATAATTCATCTGTGAGGCTTATTTTATCTAAAGCATCTTAGTGGACACTTAAGTCAGCTTCACACTTGTGTTGTTTTTTCATTTGTCTCCTTTCCCCCGTTTGTCCTGAGAGCTCGAGACGTTTGGTGAGGTGTGAAAGCTGTTTTCGGGGCCTGGGAGCGGTCCAGGGAGCTGATCTTTAGTCCTCTAGAAAACGGTGGCCTGCAGATCGCTGGAACCGATCCGCATCGTGTGCGGAAGCTACCTTGTTATTTTACTTCCTGTATCAAGCTTAGTGATCTGTTTGGTGATATGATCAGTAGAGGAGAAGGAAGAGCATCCTGATATATAAAAGCAGACTTTCATTGGACTGGAGCGCTGGAATGAGCTCAGCTATTTGGTGCTGGAGGAACAGAAAGTTTCTGCAGTGGCAGCGCTGTAAAGTTTAAGGCATGCTATGCTTAGCTGGTGCTGTTACACCGTTGTTTTCAGCTCTCTCTGTGGGCTTTGTGGGTGTGGCTGAATCTGAGGGGATTTTTTTACTTAGGTTTGCTCACAAAAATATTCACTCACAACTTTGATACAGTGTTAAAACATTCTGCCAACAGAATAATGGTGATATATACTACATAAAGCCCAAATTGTTTCATTTCTAATATTTCTGCTCATTTTTTTTTTAAAAAGCTGGATAGTGCCTATATCATGTCTTGCCTTCTCAGATGCCCATGGTGTAAAGGGTACTAAAATAGCTAATAATCTACATGAATTGGTTTTGTACAATGTGGGAATCTAACGTATCAGAGGAAGAAATGTGAGAAAGAACCGGAGATATTATGCATCTTAAATTAAAACCCGAAACACCATGTTTACCCTTCTGTGTCCTCTGGGTTTGGATGATTGGGGTGTGTCTGTGTGTGTGTGTGTGTCTGTTTGTGTGTGTCCTGGGAGTCTGACGAGTGCCCCATTGGAACCTTAGTAAAATATTAACAGTGAAGGAGATTCTCTGTGACATATTGTAAAGGCTGTCAGTGCAATCTCAGAGCCTCGGGCTGAGGAGGAAGCAGGGGCACAAGAGGATGGGGACGTGCGTGTGTGTGTGTTTGGATAAAAAGCGACGGTGGTATGGAGATTCAGAGGTGCAGAAGGGAATGGGATTGACATCCACACTGCATTCGACCTATCTGTGCATTTCTATGGGCAAAAAAGGGGAGCCTGTGTTTTACCCCAGGCTGGATATTGATTGCTGCAGAGGAGAGCGAGTGTGTGTGTGTCTGTGTGTGTGTGTGTGTGTGTGTGTGTGTGTGTGTGTGTGTGTGTGTGTGTGTTCGCTTGTTGACAGGCGTTCCTTCTTTTCTCCGAGCTGTTTTTGTGCTTTTATTTATTTTTCTTTCAATTAATTTGGGCCACATTTTCAAAATCACCCAGACCCACAGCGTTATTACTGTCATAGTTAATAAAGAAAATGAAGTGTTTGATGCATTTTTCTGCTTCTTCTTCTTCTCTATTATTATTATTATTATTATTATTATTATTATTATTGTTATTATCATTATTATTGCTATGACTAGGGGTCCAAGCAGAATCCCAGAAGCCTATTACTTTATTTTTTCTTATATTCTTTTGTATTATTTCCTTTATTTTTGTCTTATTGTTTTATGTCTTCTTGTTCTTCTTTTTATTGCTATTACTACTACTAATAATAATATGATTATCGTTTCAGATACCTAATCACTGAAGTTTATATTATTATTATTATTATTATTATTATTATTATTATTATACAGTGATGGTAGTCATATTTTGGCTGTTTGTTTTTTGCTCTTTTCATGATTATTTTTCTACCTTCTCCTCTTAGTAACAGCTAAGTTATTATAAGGATTTATTCGGCTGGCATGTACGGCTCTTTGCTTTTGTTGTCATAATTTGTCTTATTTATAAATTAAACTAAGTCCTTCTTCAAAATGTCTATCTTCCATATAATCCTTTGGGAAAATTGACATTTTCTCTAAAACCTAAGATTTATATATAGATAGAATTGTTCAGAGGCCTGAGGTCCAGGTAAACAGACATCTGGAATATCCTTCTGTAAGTATTTATCCTTCATGTGTATTTGTGTATTGCAATTTGTTTTTGCCAGAGTGCTTAAATCTGGAGACCAGGTATTGCAGTCTTCTTTCTAAATCCATAATCACCTGCAGTTATTTGGCAGAAACATTTCATTGGCTCAGGAATAATCCCTCATCCTGCAGCATATTTGATCCAGCAGACCTGAACGATATTGTTTTCCGAATAGATTTGTATGAACAGCTGTTTTTATTTTTCCATAAACAGACACATGGGCACGGTGAAGAGGTGCTCGTCAAATTAATCCGTGTGCAAATATTCATGATGGAAATGCCAGCGATTTCACCTTTACACGGTCACTCTGGATGTCCAGCACACACACACACACACACACACACACAGCCTGAAGTGTGTGTTAGCTTCAGTGTGTTCTAATTGAGGCCAGTAATTCTATGATTAAGGGCCGATCAAACACTCTCCACTGTGGTGTATCACTCGGAGCGATCTTGCATATCTTTGTATCATTGTATCGCGTTCCATAATGCTAACGATTAGCCGAGAAAAGGCCGATCTTTATCTGTGTTTATCTATGCAGGAAATACATTAGTCTCAGAGGCTGAGCTGTGGTTGGATTACAGCTCAGCCCCCGATCCTGTCACTGGCTCATGTTCCTCAGAATAAAGATTTTCCCCTGACCACATTGTAAAATCTGCATTAAGGGTAAAATTTCGCCCCTGAAGCGCCCAAGAGCTGTGCTCAAGGACCTGTGACATCCAAACACAACCTTGGAGGTTTGCTATGTCTGTCGCCAAACAATGGTATATTCTGTTACAGGAATAGGAAGAAAGTATCTGCATTCATCAGGAGGAAAAAGCAACAGACAAAATGGCACATATTTTCAGTTATTCCAAGTATCTATATTCCTTATTTATATTTCCTTCTCAAATATCAGAAAGCTGGTACCAAGCATTCCCCGAGACAGCAAGGAATTGTCAGTGTCGTGGTCCGTATACTACAGTTCACTTAGTTAAGCTAAACACTTCCTTTAGAAAATATAACAGTGGAATTCATCAGAATTTATGCAGGAGTCAAAAAATATTCTTGAAAACCAAGAAAACTCCAAGGCACTCTCTATAAACAACTAAAATGCATTTATTATGTATGAGCCATTGCAAAAAAAATACACAGCACATCCGCTATGCTGACACTATACATTACAAAACAATACAAACTCCCTCATGCGATCACTCAGCTTTGTTGATTTTGGATGCTTTCTGTTCCAGGCTGATCTCATACTGGCGTTTCCTTCTGGCTCCTTCTTTTAATTAGGGTGTAATAGCTACTGTAGATCTGCTGGATCAACTCAGAGCACTCATTGCAGACTCTAAGCTTTCTCTTTCTCCAAAAGTTCTGGTCAGGGTAGTGAGACAGATTTTCTCATCATATCTTCCTTCTTCTCAACATGAACTTCTGATCTTTCCATTTGAATTCCATGCTGTTACTGCCTGGAAACTTTATATTATTGTGGTATGTAATCCTCAAGGCCTTCTTGCCAACTTCATAGCTGACCCCGATTCTCTTTTCTCTGTATTGCCATGTGACGGCACCCCTGAAGACCAGCAGAACCATTCCCATCTCCTGAACCCGAACCACTTGCAGTCACCATCAAATTTAACCAAGAACACCACCACGTCAGATGTTAAAAACTTTAAAACTCCATCCCCACCATCCTTCTCTTTATGGCCTCTCACCAAAGCCCTCTTTTCCGGATCTCCAGCCACTGGCAGATGCGCACCATTCTGAAAGAACCACGCTTCAGTGTTTAGAGAAAACATAGGAACTTCAACTCCAATCCAACCTACAGATCTCGCTAACTATCAGCAAATGCTTGCCTCCATTTCTTGCTGCTACCACCACAATGACCTTCTTACATGCTAAAATCCACACATACTGTATCTTGACCTACATAAAATGTTCTCTCCATTTTGTTCCTTACTTATCTCCCGTACTTCCCCTCCTACACACTATGTTACTGTTGATGACTTCATGACGCACTTTGTTCTAGATTACTGACTTTCAGGCATCTTTTAGTCATCAAGCCGATAGCTCACCGAGGAAGAAGTGGTGGTGCTGATGACCATGAATCATCGACCTGCTCGCTTGACCTAATATCATCCACACTCCTCTAAAAACACCATATGTGACTGCAATGATCAGTACATCTCTATAAAGTAGTCTTCCTTCCATCTTCCATCAAGTCTGTTCATGTCTCACCTCTGCTTAAGGCTCGAGCCCATTAATCTTTTCAACTACAGACCTGTTTCCCCTTTTCAGGAATTTACATTGCCTCATACTGTTATGACTCCACAGGTTTGGGCCACAGCAGAAGCAGGTGCAGTATGAGTGTGTGCTAAAAAAAGATGGAAAATATCACATGGACAAACAAATCTAAAGATGAAATTGTGTACATTTTACAATTTTACAGGGTTCATTCTGCAACAGCAGGGACAAGCAGGCTAACTTTGCCACGACCAAATGACTTAAACAAATAAACAAACAAACAAACAAACTGACAGACAAAGAACTTAATGATAATTCTCTGACTAATCCAAAACCATGAACAAACACTAAACTCCATACACACCTTCCTGTGGTACTAAACAGAAAAAAAGGTACTATTTGCAACATTTAAACAAAGATCTGCTTAACGATAAAGAAAAGGGGCAAAGACAAATCTCAGAATCAAATTACACAATTAATACACATATAAAAACTGAATAAGCACATAGACAAAACAGATTCACAAACAAAATGAGTAGAAAAAAAACTGTTTCATCCAGCTTACATTAGGAATTCAAATGATAACATAGCATATGAGAATGAGTGCCCATGACACACACAAAATGAGAACCAGCTTGGACTGGAGTGATGTCCACATGGACTGGATGTTCTGGAACCTGCTACAGACTACATAAAGTAAACACAAACACATTCAGAGACACGGAGCATAACAATACCTTCAACTAGATGACCTCAGGGCAGCACAGTGGTCCAGCAGGTAGCGTCGCTGCCTCACAGCTCCAGGATGTGGAGTTACACATGGTTCCCCAGTGCTCCATGGCTCCAGCTGAGTTTCCTGCAGGTTCTCTAGTTTCCTCTCATCTCCCTAGGAGGATTGGCTATGCTCAATATGTGAAGTGTGTGAGGAGCTCTGCAATGGACTAGATCCAAGGTGTATTGCTGCCTCGCACCAAATGTTTCCTGCATAGACTCTGAACAGGATGAAGTGGTTACTGGAGATGTATAAGTGAATGAATGAATGAATGACCTCCTGGACAGCCATTCAGTCTGGTTATTCATTCTACAGGAATGATTCTTCTCACAGTACCTGAGACGGTACCCCAAATTCTCTTTTCCACACTAGCTGACTTAAGCATCAAGAACTACATATGCTCTGACCCGACTAATAGTTCTCACCCTACCTACAAGATCAAGCCAACCATGTGGTGTGGTGAGATTGAGGAAGATTTGGCTCAGTGTTAATGCTTTGGGCTACTGAAGTTTGCACTGCCAAGCTACCATGGTTGAACAAGACAACCCATCCTAAACTGTAAGTCCCTTTGAATAAAAGTGTTGGGCAAAATTAACATCCAGATGTAAATCGAGGTTCATCACCTCATAGCCTAAGTGCTGGAGTTCCTTAGGGGGTGCTACCTGGTCCACACTTGTCATCGGTCATGAGGTACAAAATCACAGGCGTCATCGTCAAAGTTGAATTTTACATGACGAGTCTTCATTCAGGACGAGATGCCAAAAAGGCAGGAAGATGACTTGGCAGAGACTTGGCAGGTAAATGAAGGTAAGGAGAAGCTGTGTGTCATAAAGATGACAGGAGAAGCCATGTCCTATAATTCTTACACTGATGACACAAAGGTCCCTGCCTGCATTTACCACCCAAATGTCTTAGAAGATATCTTACTGACTTTCTGGCATCTCTTCGTATGATGCCCCATCATCTAAAACTCAACCTTGATAAAACTCAACAGCAAAGAACTCCTTCCTGCTGGACCTGCCAATCACCATCAACACCCTCACAGTCCATCCAGCAGACATGGCCAAGAAAATTGGTGTAATGTGAGATGACGGACTCAACTTTTTCAATCATGTCAACCACCAGATCCTGCAGATTTATTCTTTATAACATCAAAGAATTTCTGAACACAGTATTCTTATACAATCCCTGCTTGTTTATAGACTTGACTGCTGTAACTCTTTTCATGCTAGTCTTGCTTCATATGAGATATTTCCCCAAACAGCATTCAAAAAAGTTGCTGCTTGACTGGTTCATAACCTTCCAGTGCTCTCTCACATTACCCCTTTACTAATGTCATTCCACTGCCTCCTGTTACAGCAAGAATCAAATACAATTCTCTTTGCATTCAGGCATCAAAGGGCTTGGAACGACATTATCTATACTGCCTGCTTCTGAGCTAAACTTCTCATTGCCAGCTCAGGTCTTCAACCTCAGGGCGTCCCTCTCTAATGTTTAAACATGCTCGTAATACGTGATCCCATTGCTTCAGCGTTCTGGCCCCTCAGTGGACACCACTCTTCTTTATTCCTTTTACAAAGGTCTAAAGTCCTTCCTCCTCACACAGTATAACACTTCAACCTTCTGTCCATGTACTTTACATTGATCTCCTACTTTAATTTATTTGTATTATTATTTATTCAGGTGGCACAGGCAGCATCACCACCTCAAAGCTCCAGCATACCATTCATACACAGACTCAATCATACCTAGTGCAATTTTATTATTATTATTATTATTATTATTATTATTGGTTCAAGTACTGAGACCATATTTTTGGAGCGATTCAGGCATCCGAGGAGCTATTAGAAGTTGTAAAACATTTCCATTTTTTTTCCCACGCTGAATTCTTTTATTATTAGTTTAACATATCGTTTTGTTTTATGGTATTGGCTCAGCCTTTCTGTGTGGTGGTATTGTAAAATACTGAGACTGAGGATACAAATGCAAAGCTTATATTTCAAAAATCAAAAATTGAGGGTCCATAATCCAAAGGCATAACACAAAAACAAAGACAAACATGCTGGCGAATGGGCTATACACAGAGAATCATGGATTTTTTTTCCCCCCAGAAAAAGTTGGCAAATAAAGACACTGTCTTAGTAATTCAAAGACACAACATTTTAATTACAGTTAAACATCACAGGTAATGAGAGACAGATAAACGATCGTTAGTAGAATGGATGTGACAGTAATAAGTTATTAAATATTCTTCAGTAATCCTGTTTGTATGAGAGATTGAAATGTACAAATTTGTAATTTGATTTATTTTTGAATATTATCTAGTAAATTAAATCGCATGAAGGAAACACTGAAACAATTTGACATAAGCAATACACGCGTTGTGCATAGCCAGCTTCGACTAAAAGGCAGTGTACCCAACGAGACAGTGTGAAAAATAAATAGTGCTCTTCTATTTCTCCAACAAGCAGGTCTAAAATGAATCAACTGTCTTGGTTCTACTGTTCAAAATCATCAACAGCCATCACAGGTCAAAGTCTTAACTATGCCTTTAGAGAAAACCAAATCTCTCTGTGAGCTGGTGTGAGGCTCTTTCCCCTGCCTGTGTGTCAGTGTGTGTGTGTGTGTGTGTGTGAGGGAAAGGAGATGAAGAAATAAAGGGGGGAAAAAATAAAAGAAAAACACGAGGGGCCATGCTGATTGTTGTGACAGCTAGTACATCACTGCTGGAAAATGCAATTTCCCTCTGCATTCCCTTCTGCCTGTAGATCTCATTAGCTGACCATGAGAGAGGAGTGAGAAAAACCAAACCTATATCGCCAAACACAGCGCTGGGTGGCTGATTGTGTGAGTAGGAGGATTGGATGGAGACGGGCGGGGTGACTACCGGGGTCCCAAAACTTCACATTTTCTCCTTGTTGAGCTCTCAGCTTTCAGGTCAGTCTGTGAGTTCTGCATTCCATTGAATTGAATTCCATTCCAATTAAAATTCCATTTTAATTCCCAGACCTCTTGGGGAATGGGACTAATTCTGATAGCAGGACGTCATATTTAATTTTCATAGTGGAAGGAAATGGACATTTCTGCCAGGATGAATGCAATTCATGCACAGAGCTGGGTAATTGAGGGCTAAGGGCCCACCAGTGGCTCGGTGGCTCTGTGGCAGTGCTGGGATTTGACCTGAGGGCAAATTCACACCTATTAATCAGAATCAGAATGAAATTGATTCTTTTTGGTTTGTTTGCTGTTTGGCCTGGTTTCACATTGCACATAATTATATGAACCAAAACATGTGGCCTGAGGGGTGTACGGGACTGAAAATGTCCTCATAGCATGGAAAGCTCCATGGAAATATCACCAAAGCACAGAGACACAGACTGGGGACCTGGCCTGGGGACCAATAAAGTCTTGTCTTGTCTCATCTTATCTAATCGAAGTCATTAAGCTATTCAGTCAAAAATAGCAAAATGCTATATTGAAAGAATGTGATATTAAGTCCAAATAATGACATATCCATTAAAACTTATACATAACGAGTAAACAGGTTTACCTCTGACTGTTACAGAGTGCTGACACTGGAGACTCCTTCCTTAAAGGCTAAATAAAATACAAGTCCTTACTGAAAACTTCAAAAAGCTGTTACTATGGAAACGATAACGCATTGATCGAGCACTTTAATAGAAACCTGAGATTTCTGCTGAACTGCTGCTGGTGAAGGAAGCATCTCACTTCACTGCAAATACACTGTGAAAGTACAAGTTAGAAGCAATTATAAGTTTCATAGAAACATCTCAAGAATAATTTCATTCGTCTTCATGATTATTCACCACCACTGCTAAACCGTTAACAGCATGAGACCTTCCACGGCTTGAGTCTGGAGGAGGGCAATGCTCCACTGAGTGACACGCCTCCTCAACCATGACTCACAACGGGTTTCTTAACCGTTCCGACCAAATCTGATCAACCTGTATAAATTGAACGGTCCCCAGAGACAGCAGACGTGCATTCCTCTTTGGAGGAGAACTGGAGTGTGTCCTTCAGCATTCGGGCTTCTTGAATTTGTCAGTTCTGTTCCATGCATGAGGAATAGTAGCAAAGTAATACCTTAATAAACATCCCTAGTTGATCAAAGATCCTTTCCCTTACACTTACATTCTCACACACACACACACACACACACACACACACACAATATTGATCCATCTTTCTTCCACTATAAGCGTGTGTCCTTGTCTCTGTATGTGTCCCTGTGTCTGCGTTCGAGTGAGTGTGTCTGTGTCTGTGTGTGTCCACAGGTGTGTCCAAATATGTCCGAATGAGTGTGTCTGTGTGGGTTTGTGTGTGTTGTGTCCATAGGTCTGTCTTAGTGAGTATGTGTCATGTTCATGGGTTTGTATACGTATGTGTGTGTGTGTGCATGTACATGTGTATGTGTGTTGGTACCCATAGGTGTGTGTCTGTCTGTGTATCATGTCCATGCGAATGGTTGTGTCTGTGTGTGTGTGTGTGTGTGTGTGTGTGTGTGTGTGTGTGTGTGTGTGTGTGTGTGTGTGTGTGTGTGTG
>JAQMYM010000033.1:27771607-27782639 GCA_030014255.1 Parauchenoglanis ngamensis
GGAGAACATGCAAACTCCACACAGAAAGGCACCCTGGGTGACCCGGGGATCGAACCCAGGACCTTCCTGCTGTGAGGAGACAGTGCTAACCACCGCACCAGCGTGCTGCCAGTGAAATTATTCACAGATAGTACTCACGTAAATGACATCAATATCAATAAGGTTGTTTTTTTTGCTAAATGTTGTGGAAAAGCCTTTTTGATAAAAGAATTCAGAGGAAGTAGACAGACTGGCTCAAGCTACAGTAATTTGAATAACCACTCTTTCCAACATTTCCAAGCTACAACAGCAGAAGACCACTTTATTTATGTTTATCCAGGCATGTTATGTTACAGCTACAGGGCACTGACACTGGAGACTCCTTCCATGAAGTCTCCTCACGCTACTGTTTATACTGAAGCTGATTGTAAATAGAGGCTCTCAGAGGGACAGTGAAAGTGTCACAGGCAGCAGCGGTGGAAGGTTACACGCAAGGTTACATTTCAAAACTCTTGCAGACCAGCAGACACCAAAGAATGCCAAACACTAGCAATCATCCTCGAGGTGAGTCTGAAGGATGCAGACAGTCAGTGAGACATGCCCTGGACCTTAACGTTTCATCACGTTTTTTTACTGAGCCAAGCTCTCACACTCACGTCACCAGTCATCGCGCCGGAACCCAGAGTCGGGTTGCCCATAATGCGCCGATGAAACGGGGAAGTGGATCAGAACTGCAAGGTGGTGATCATTTAATTTATTATCATCTCAGCAGGTATAGTTTTAAAGTAATATAAAAGCAAATAAATCTTCAAGCATTGTACTCACGTCTTCAGTACAGGTAATGTAAAATAAAGCCAGTCGAGATTGAGACTGAAATCCATCAAATCCTTTTTGAGTACAAGCCTTTACTTCAAACTGAATATGTATCAGACCAAATTTTTCAAATTGTCTTGAGAATTACCTAAAATGGTGCAGAATCATTCTGGATAATATATTGGATCGTATTGGGTTAGCGCTAGTAGTTTTATTACGCATGTGATATTTGGTGAAGAAGCTGTTCATACTCCAAATCTGTTTATTCCCAAAACATATCACTGGTTATTTATTTCACTGGATGGTTTGAGAGTTATACTATCACTTGCTAATGAGAAAAAGTTAGTTTCTCACCTTGCTGTTGGCAAACAAGCCGTGTTTAGGGCAGTGGCGGCTCAGTGGAGCAGACATTGGACTTCTGATCAGAAAGTCATGAGTTAAAATCCCATCACCACCAAGCTAGCACTGCCCTTGAGCGAGGCCTTAACTCCGAACTGCACAGCTGTATAAAGTGTAGGAGATACGTGTAAGGTGCTCTGGGTAAGAGTGTCGGCCAAATGCTGGAAATATAAATATTTTAACAGCCGTACCTAAATAATTGGTTGTACTTGAAACTTTTCATGCTACTTCTTTCATCTCAGGCATTGCTCCAGTGATTAGCCTGGAATTACTTCTTGTCAAACTGCGTGATTAAAAACAACATGAACATGTTTACGAACTCTCAATCGACACCAAGATCAGTCTGAGACAAATCCAAATCCTCAACACCAAAGTAACATTATTGGGAGATTACTCTAGCTATTCTTCTGCGTTTGTATGCATTCAGAGCACTTTTTGAGCATTAATGCTACTAGAACCTCATTCTGAATTGTTTAAAAAAATAAAAAATAAAATAAAAATTCTGTGTATGAAAGTAATTAGATATACTCTAGATCCGATCCGTCATCCTAGATGCTTACTCGTTCACGAATCTATAATGCGAGACATCTTCCTGCAAACATTTCTTATTTTTCAGCTTAGAGGCTCAATGAGAGACCTGGCCGAAGGGGGCGGAGTCAGAGTTTAGTCCAAACTCTTTTTGGACTGTTTTATTTCATGCTGCAAAAAAAGACATTTCACTAAGTGGAAATATCTTTTCAGATCCGCAGTATTTTCTATTATAAGATTACAATAAGCCGAAATATAAGAGGCTTATTATTAAGCCTGTTTTTAGACAAGCTTTAAAGTTTCTTATTCTACAACATAAATTATGATTAGTCATCTTGAAGAGAATCGTTTCAACATGTGAGGAATTGCAGTGATTTAGTTTTTGCTACTCTTCTTAATTGTTGCTTGTATGATGTATTAATTACCAGGTCAAATTGCTCATAAATGGATCTTTTTTGCCCTTAAATCTGATTCAGGTTCAGTAAATGGCCAGCTTTCGCAGTTTGAAGCTCACAAGAAAGCTGATCGAGCAGGATTATTACGTGTTATTTGCGTTTTATGGGTATTATTAAGTGTACGGCATGACAGTGATGAAACCCAGAGTGTATTACACCGAGTGAACACATTATCATCCCGCACGCTTCTTCCCCAGACTCCATGACTCCTCTCTCCCAAGACTGGATGTATGGAGGTTTGAGGGTTGGGGCTATTCATATTACCATTTATTAATTTATATTACTCAAAGTTGTGATCATACACCACGGACGGAGACATTTCCGATACTTTTATTCTATTTCCAGGGCCGGTGCCAGCCGGAGGCTGTAGACATCGATACAATACGGAATGACACGACACACAGGACAGACAGCAGGGAAAGGAGGGACGGGGCGACATATTTTTGGACATGGAATTTTTTTTTAATCTTTATCTTTAGTCATCAATCACAAAGCCCTAAAATAGAGTGTGGGAATGAGCTCCAGCTGAGCGAGGAGAGGCTTTTCTAAATCAGGCCACCACTTTAACACATTTAGAGTGATGACTCACGACTTACTTCAGCGTCTACCCTGAACCTCTTTAAACGAATCAGTTAGCACACATAGCATTAGTCGCAAACATTAGCGCAAAACACTGCCTAATTGGCTGAATGCAGTAGAAATAATAGCACAGCACAAAGAGGAGTCAGTATCAGGTGTTAGCCGTCTCAGATGCCTTTATCCTGAGCGCCTTACAAAAAAAGCAATTACAGCGCAGCGCTGTTCGATTCTGGATTCTGATTGGTCAGAAGGTGTTGAGTAATTTTCCTTAACAGCAGCGGCTGTATTTCTGCATATGCGGTATAGCTCTGTGTAAACTGTTGTACGACTGCTAGGAAATTACTTAAGCAACAGAATATGTACAGTATAAAGTTCATCACTGACAAGTTTATCTTTATACACACGGGAAGCAGAGTAATAGGACTGGGAGATGATGGACATTTTATTTTTCCCATGTTGAAGCATTAACTATCAGCTATTGAGCTGAAATCTCAAGATGTAAAATAAAAGCTATTCAGAGACACATGTTTGAGGCCGTACAGATCCTGAGTGGATGTGATTAGCGCAGGCTGTAGAGTTCAGCATGTTAGCTTAAATCACTGTGCGAGTTCCAGTGTCTCTTAACACCAATAAAAGATTATAATTCAGTGCTGATCTTACATGGCTTATTGTGCATAGACAGCCATTACACTACCTAAGCTCTCCCAGTGTAACCATGGCAACCAGCTGTAAACGTAACTTTCTTTTCTCCACCCTGTTTTCTTACACATGTCCTGTTTCTTTTTTTCTTTTACTCCAGACCTGCTATTTTGAGAAGATGGTAAGAAAATATGATTTGTAGCTCCTCATTGCTAATCATAAAGCTGCTCTGGGGGATCAGACACCTTTTTTTTTAACACCCTCTAATTTCACATTGTCTCACTTTTGAATCAGGAGCGCTAATTGTTTTTCAGAAGAAGAAAGATGAGATACAGAGGAAAGGCTGCGTCTCTAAGCCGACAGGTGACGTGAGGATACTCGCAGCGTTCTCTGTTAACAGCCATAATGAGCATCACGTCATGACGAATCTGCTACCTGCAGAGATGTGATGTGGAACTCTCACTTCTGTCGGGAAAATCTGCATGTTTCAGGAGTTGCCTCTTTTGTAGGAGCATTTAGAAATTCCTTGCAAAAGTATTTTATAAGAGCTTGGATTCGACCGGGCGTCGTTGAGATTATTCCCTCAACCCATTGCACACTCGGAAAATTTCCAAGTCCAATCTAAAATTGGTTGAGGGATGAGGAAGTTCTTAAAACATATTTTTACAATACACAATCAGGTACAGTTGAGTTTTATCAAGTATAAACTGGTACAAAGAGTAATGTGTTTACCTTTGACTGTGTGTGCCGCCATATTACTGTGAAGTCAGGTGTGTTTATCGCAGAGGACTCGGGCTAGCTGGACGCTGCCTGAGTTCCTGACTCGGAATTCCGAGTTGTACTTTGTACTTTTGCATTTTTCTGTGTCGGAGATTGGGGTTTTTTCTGGGTTTGGAGTACAATAGATCGCAACACATATGTCATGAAGCTACACAACCCATCCCACAATAGAGGAAATGGGGGTAAAAGTATAGTATAGTTTGTACAAATATTTAAAAAAAAGTTCTGATTGCATAAGTATTCACCCCCCACCCCCACTGCTGTAAAACTCCTAAATTAGTTCTGGTTCCATCACACGAGTCACATGAACAACACTGACCTGTGTGTAATAAATTAAAGTGTCACATGATCTCTATATAATCATTCTTGGAAGAGCCGGGAGTTTGTTAGAGAACATACCTAAAGAAACGGCATCATGGAGACTAAGGAGCGATAAAACAAATCCAGGACAAAGTTAGTCCATAAAAGAAAGAAATCACAAATTTGAACATCCAGCAGAGCAACATTAAATCCGTTATCCAAAAATGCAAGGATATGGCACAACCATGAGTCCAGGAGCCCGTCCACCAAGAGTCAGTGACTGGGTGAAGACGGGATTAGTCAGGAAGTAGACGATTAAAGCGATACTACCACCACCGTGCTTCACTGTACGTTTGGTGCTCTCAGAATGATTCTTGGGTTTCTTCCAAACACAGCACTTTGTGCCAAGGTCAAAACCACATCGACACCATCACTGATGAGCTGAATGTGGTCAGATGCTTACAATATTTTGGGTGACACAGAGTTCCATTATTTTAGTGCAACACAAACAAGTAAGAGAGAAGCAAACGTCAGACACCAGCAGGTCTTGCGCGAGTGCTTTGACCCGTACCTCTGATAGCGTCCATCATTTTTGGCAAAGGGCTCAATAAAAAGACATCCAGCTGCCTCTGGCTCCCCTCCATCACAGAAACTTCCAGATGGATGAATTATGCATCACGTCAAGCTGATTTTCAGCAACATGACAGTGACCTAATTTTACTCCAAAGTCCGGTGGTTTCCGCAGATCTCTGCAGTCCAGAGGCTCAGCTTCAGGATGAGGTATAAGTGGAGATGTGCGGTGTGTGGATCGGGTGTGTGTGAGACGCTACTGAGACAGCACTGAGACGAAGGAAATCTCCAAAGAACGTTTCTGACATTGTGTTAAAAGAATTCAGGTCTTTCAGCAGGATGAAAAGAAAGGGAATTAAGGTGAAATAAAGTCTGAAATATTTTATATATGAAAAGTTGCATTTGAAGTGTAGTATGTTAATCTGGGGGTTAAAGAGGAGAAGGAGAAGCAGAAGAAGAGAAATCTCCACTCAGTGGTCACTGTACTGAAGTTTAAAGTTTGACTGAATGTCAGTTTGCGTCTCAGCCGCCACTGATGATGTCACTGTGGGCTTCAGAACCGTCCAATCGGCAGCTCTGCTTCTCCATCACTCGCCTCTATTTTACTTCCTCCTCTTTCTCTCCCTCTTCATTTTTACCACTCATTCCTGTTCTCTGTTGCATTGTCCCTCTTTTACTCCTTTTTGTGGTTCTTTCTGTTTTTCCTCACATTATTTTCTCTCGTTCTCCTTTCCTTCCTTTCTTCTTTTTAACATTCCAACATCATCTCATTTTCCCTTTCTTCAATCCACTTTAGTCTATTTTTCCCCAAAGCTTCCATTTCTCTTTCTTTCTTTCATTCTTTCTTCCTTCCTTCCTTCCTGTCCTCCTTCGTAAGGTTAGCCACACCCCTGTCTGTACATTAAAAGATGGATTCATGGACACTGCATTTCACAGGAAATGTAACTCATAACCACCTTCTTGCTATTATCTGGGAAGGATTGTGGATTCAGGATCAGTAATCCTGGCTTAAGGAACCCCAGTGTAAGGCAAACTTTAATTCAGTCTGTGACGGAGGAGTAATGCTCGTGAAGTTTACATTTCCAGAGCCACTTTGGTCATCATGCAGAAGTGGAAGTGACCTCATTGTAGAAAATGGCATGCGCTAGGGATCGTTTGACCTTGATCTCAACAGCTGCAGAAGAGTAATTTGCATACATTTTTCTCAAAATCAGTTACAAATATTCTGTCCACTGAAGGAACGCTCACTCCACATAATGGAAGCATCATTCAAGAAAAGAAACATGTAATCTTGAGTGTTGAATCTTGTAACATTGAAATAAGGAAAAAAAAACACCCAGTATGGCCGTGGACTGTGTGCGGAGAGGAACCGAAGAGTCTATTCAAGTGTTACAAAGGGACAGATTTATTTATATTTCTTAATTAACGCTCTTTATTGACCAGATTATGATTGGGCCACTTTCTGTAGAACACACCGCCATCTTACTGTAATACACATCACTCTGTTCTTCTGCTCTGATGAACCTTATTTTAGATGTTTATATTTTTTCAGTTGTGTAGTTTTGCTAAAACGAGCATGTCTGAGACACCCACAGAGCAGAGCTGAGCAGAGCTGAGCAGAGCTGAGCAGACCTGCGAGCCCTCTGACTGTGCGTTTGGTGCGTCCAGGTGGATGACATGCCGCTCTCTCCGTCATCGAGGTGGGTCGACTCGGGAGGTTGGAGATGGGAAAAGCTGTGGAAAAGCTGCTTGATAAAAGGCAGCTGCTCTTCGCAGATTTCCCCCGAGGAGGCGGGAAGGCGGAGGCAGCGTTCCATTATCTGATAGACGGCTTACAGTGCCGGGAGGCCGCGAGACTTCGGTCAGCAAGAACTAAAGGGCTTAAAGGGTCGCGATGTAATTGGATCCAGTGACCTGGACCGGGAGAGAATCAACAAATAGATCTGATATTAAAAAGAAGTAGATATAGAAATTACAAAAAAAAAAAATGGTTTATTCATTTTGCTGTGCAGCAAGTGTATAAATGATGAGCGGGAAGAAATAAGGAATCTTACATCTATCCAGATCTTTCCTAAATCCATTATATAACATTCCTCTATGTGCCTACACGTTCATGCACTGTGTGTATTGACACAAATACAATTCCTGATCTCAAAGGAACGCTCCGTCACCTTGCAGCTTTGAAAACACTTTTGCGTTTCCTTTGTCAGGAAGAATGATTTTACTGACCAGTGGTTGGTAATTCCCATTAAAAAAAGAATATATATATATATTTATAACATACTTTTTAGTAATCATCAGCTACATTGCAGGCACGTTCAAGCTCATATCTAACCACTAAAAAAAAATCAGGCAAGCCGACAATTTTGACATTTTTGAATGCAACCACTTTGTAAGAACCCTGTGTTGCTTCAGTCTTTTCACAATCACTGTTCAGCATTTCTAAATTTTCCTGCCCTTGCACCAGCCCATGGTCAGCTACAGACCCACAGGGCTATACACACTCTGCTCACACACATATCTGAATATTTTCTTTTGATAAAGAATTCAGAAAAGACGCCACCACGAGGCAGACTTCCATCCATATGCAATGTATTTCACATGTAGCGCAGCAGCTGAGGGCGATTCTGCATCAAGGCTCTGGAGCGCTCAGAAGAGTCGAGTCTCTTCAGGCATTCCTTGAAGGTTTAGAGGGACACACACACACACACACACACACACACACACACACAACCATCACTGAGGCTGAAATCTTTGCATTGAGGCGGTATCTTTGCATTTGATCAATTAGCAATGCTAAAGCACATCTCACAGCAGTATGCTCTTAGCTATAAGGTTTTCTTCATATCTATTAGCTACATTTTTAATACAGTAAGAAAGTTGCATGTTTCTTAGTTAGGCTAAGCATGGAGCTAAAATGATGTATTTACAGCATTTAGCACACACCTTAGCACACTTTATGCTTTCATGCTAGCATAAAAAGGCTATGATTAGCATAAAGCGAAAGCTCTGTGAACTATGAGCTGATTCATGAGTCAAGATGTGAATCAAGTCCAAAGACTAGCCATTATTAGAGTCATGAGTTATGAGTTTAGCCGAGTGAGTCAAACTGTGGGTTGAGCCATGAGGTGAACAGAGTCATTTTGTGAAATGAGTCATGAATCAATTCTCAGCTTGACTCACAGCTCAACTTGTGCCTTGAATCATGAGTCGATCTGTGAACTGATGATTCAAGTCATGACTCGAGTTGTGAATCGAGCTGTGTGTCATGTCACATGATTGTGAATCATGATTCAGATTGTGCATTAAGTCATGAATTGAGCTTCAATATGAGCCAAGAGTCAGGTGGTACAAGCCATGAGTCAAGCTGTGAGTGATGTCATAAGTCACGTCCTGATTAAGCATGTGAGTTGTGAGTCGAGTCATCAATAGAGCCTTGAGTCAACTGCGAGCTTTTTTTTGTGATCAGAAATGCTGCCGCACATACCATAAAGCATTAGCAGGTAGGCTGTCCAAATCCTTACAAATGAATGGATTACAAGAAGACCAATATATATAAAAAAAAACCCCATAACCTGCAGTATACTGTCACTTAGCCATTTACCTCACAGCCAGTCTAGACAGCTAACAAAGTCCCATAGTCCAAAAATACAATAAAGTTGCATCACATGTCTGAAGCTGAAGTGCATGAAATAATACATCAACTCTGACTGTTAGCGGAGTGATCGAATAAAGGGTGTGTTTTTTGGGAACTGGCCCTCTGGCGAGCAGTGTTTCAGAGTTAACGCTTCAGAGTTAACGCTAACTTCCACTTCTAAAACTCGTTCTGTTTACCCAACATGAAAAAGGACTTGAAGCTGCGTTTCCATGAAGCAGCGGGAGATCAAGTCACCAGGAAGCATAAATATATTCCTTTTCATTCGCTCACGGCTCTTAGCCACGTGGGCCTTCACCTGTTGGAGAAGAGAAGAGACGAGTCTCGGCTAAGATCCCACAAACTCTGAAAGACAGAGGAGCTGGGACCTTAACGCTTTGATCACGGCTGTGCACAATTCCCCGCAGACGCTCGGTCTAGCCGAGTACAAGCTTAAAGTTAGCGAACTT
This sequence comes from Parauchenoglanis ngamensis, assembly GCA_030014255.1. Taxonomy (NCBI): domain Eukaryota; kingdom Metazoa; phylum Chordata; class Actinopteri; order Siluriformes; family Auchenoglanididae; genus Parauchenoglanis; species Parauchenoglanis ngamensis. The sequence continues at coordinate 27,780,754 of JAQMYM010000033.1, forward strand.
TACAGGGAGTTATTTACTTTTACTATTTTTCCCTTTTCTGCACTTGTTGCTAATGCTAATCCAGAGCATGTTGCGAATCCTCTAATATTTACAGATGATATTTGATTTGTCCAGCAGCCACGTTCATCCATTTAACTCAAGCACAGAAATAGAGATCTGATTGAATATAAACTTTGTTTACACTATTGTGAGGCTGTGTACATGAAGGTTCTGCGTGCTCTCTCAGCCAGACTATTAATGTATTATGAGGTTGTGTGTAAACATAGCTGTTGTTAGCATCTGTTCTTTGTACTTAGCGTCAGTGTGTCTCATTAGCCTGCGTGTGTATTAGCATTACATTAGTGAGTTTTTCATCTGTGTTTCCTAAAAAGGAAAAAGTAGTGCTCAGAAGAAGGCCTCACCCATTCTGAGTTTAAATCCAAAACCAGGTATGAATATTTAGAGCAGATACAGATAGTGGCATTGCGTTAAAACTCTAATTTTAACTTTTGATCATTTAAGATCTTGTGTTTTATATTTATTAACCTTACACAGGTCTATGCAATGTTCGTCATTTGCCAATTGAGTCTCACCGCTTGATGTAATACAACAATCCTGTCAACAGGGGACACAATATATTCGCTAGAGCTCACTAAAAAATATCGCAAATGTTTTAGCTGTGAACTCAGATCAGTTAAAGGTGCAGTCAGTGATTCTAATCCAATACACGTTTTGTCAAATTCAGCAAGTATCTGAACAGTCCATCCTGTGTGTGTGCTGGAAAAAATCTGGTGATCGTAGCTACTCAGCCCTGGCTCTGTAAATGGGAAACAGAAAAGTGTCTCGGACCGACCCACACAACACAATTCCAGCCAATCAGGGGCATATCCCAGCCAATCACAGGACAGGAGGAAGGGGCGGGTGAAGGGGGAGGGGTTAAGAGACTTAACTCCCTTTTTGCCGTCTGCCATTTTTAAATTGGATCATTTGAGAAAGCAAATCTGTTTATTTTGAATTCAGATCGGCTGAGCATGAGTGAAGGTGAAGTTAGTGTTACACCTTCTGGTCCAACTTCAGAACAAGTGTTCAGTTTCAGTTCAGACTCAACATCAACACAGTGACCTGCAGGAAACATTAGGAAGTATTTCCAAACCCAGTCAGTTGTGCGTTGCAGATTTTACTTAAATAAATCGGTCAACTTTACTCATTTTTTACAAAATGTTCCACGAAAAAAGTTGCCGCAATTTTACTTGCCTTAGTTCTTCTGGGTAATTTCTATATGCGTTTAAAAAAAATGTCTTAGCTGATAGAACTAGATTGCAAAAAACCAAAGGTTCATTCACGAGCAGTGTTGTCTTGGAAAACCTCCCATTCAGACATTAGCATTAGCGTTAGCATTAGCTCGAGCTCACTCGCCGTATGGAATTGAATTGGTTTTTGATCCGCGTGTCAGACACAAGCAGGGAGAGTCTCAGCTCATCTTCCTGTCTTTCTAATTATCTGGGGATTTGCTTTAAGACGGTCAGTGTGATTAGTGCTGATCCCTTATTTAGCTTTGGCTCCATGTCCAGCAGACTGCACGCTGCTTTTATACGTGCTTTTTTACATCAACGCTATGCATTTTATATCACCCATTTCCAAGAAGAGTCAGATTTACAATAAAGGCGTTGAATTCTGGATTGTGATTGGTCAGAAGGTGCTGATTAACGTTCTGTAGCAGCAGCTCTGAATACGGTGTAGCTGCACATCTTATTAAATGGTACTGGTGGCCATCAGGTGACCTCAGCATACAATCCAAGTCAAGTGGCTTTTATTGTCATTTCAAACCATTACATGTAATACAGTTTACAGTGAAACGAGACAGCGTTTCTCCAGGACCAAGGTGCTACATACAAGACAATAATATA
>JAQMYM010000033.1:27795557-27812131 GCA_030014255.1 Parauchenoglanis ngamensis
CCACAAGCTCCTGTTCATGCCCAGTACCCCACAAGTTCCTGTTCCTCTCCAGCACCCCACAAGCTCCTGCTCCTGTCCGGCACACCACAAGCTCCTGCTCCTGTCCAGTACCCCACAAGCACCTGTTCCTCTCCAGCACCCCACAAGCTTCTGCGCCTGTTCGTAACCCCACAATCTCCTGTTCATGCCCAGTACCCCACAAGCTCCTGCTCCTGTCCAGTACCCCACAAGCTCCTGCTCCTGTCCAGTACCCCACAAGCTCCTGCTCCTGTCTGGTACCCCACAAGCTCCTGTTCATGCCCAGTACCCCACAAGTTCCTGTTCCTCTCCAGCACCCCACAAGCTCCTGCTCCTGTCTGGCACCCCACAAGCTTCCGTGACTGTTCGTAACCCCACAAGCTCCTGTTCCTGACCAGTACCCCACAAACACCTGTTCCTCTACAGTACCCCACAAGCTCCTGCTCCTGTCCGGTACCCCACAAGCTCCTGCTCCCAGTATCCCATAGGCACCTGTTTCTGTCCAGTACCCCACAAGCTCCTGTTGCTGTTTTATAAGACAAGGTTGTCCAAGGGTCATTTCAAAATGTTCTAGTTTGGAACCCTTTCTGTGGGAAACACTTGAGAAGTGTGAAGAACTTGAGAAGAAACACTTTTCTGCCAACAGGGAATGGGTTCTTGAACTGGCTCCATTCAGGATTCTTTGAACCTTGGGACCAGCTAGCAGCTAGCGAAACAGCCTGCATTTCCTTCACTTTTGAGTAGACCCATTGTAATCAATCATGTGTCATCAACAGAGGGAGTTGCATAATATACTATGAAAGTAGACAGTAGCAGCACGATGGCGGATCACATTGCTGACCTACGAACTTTTGTTTTCTTATTGCAAATATTTGTGTGATTTCCATTTGGTTTCCTTTTATATTGTATTCTGCTAACTCATGACATGCCCACTGATGTTGTCATGGCTCACACTTGAAAAACCAGCTATCTTTTGGTTCTAGCTGGGAACCAACTTTTCAGGGTTTGAAACAATTTATTTTTGTTCAGAATGCTTTAAACAGTTCAAAATTTGGTGCTTGAACAAGAATGGAACCCATTCCCTGTTGGTGGAAAAGAATCGTGGCGGATTCTAGATTAGAGTGTAGCCGGTATAATGGTATACATTTTGCTAATTATTTATTTATACTCTATATAATGTAATTTCTTGGCTATCTGATAAAAAAAAATGGCTCCCCATATTCAGTGGTGCCCAGAGAAGGATGTGAGGAGGATGTGATCCCCCTGCTGATTTCCTTATTTCCTTATATAGTTATTTATTTCCTCCCAAAGCTTCTTCATCCTGATCTCTATTTTAGAGAGTATTTTCCCACCAGTGCGGCTCTCAACTTGCTCATTAGAGAGTAAAGCACTGATGATGTCTTTTGCGAAAATCTGCAATGTAAAAACTCAATTAAAATTCTTTTCTCATCTTATTATATTCACAATTATAAAAGGCTGTGGCAAATAGAGTGAGGTGAGTAAAGCAGGAAGGATGGGTGGATTAGGAGTCGGGAAACACTGGCTTAAATGCTCTTATCTTTTAACACACAGAAAGACAGGGTGGTAAATATACACCAGGCTTATGTGTATTATTATTGAGTGTTATGGTGGTGTGAAAGCCGATCAGAAGGTGAAGCGCTGGAGGTCTTGCTTGATCGGTGACACCGCAACAGGCTCGGGTTAAAGCTGATATAGTGGAGGAACAGGAGAAGATGTGCTCACAATCAGCACTATGTCACCATCTGCTGAGCTCCAGCACAGAACATACGTCTTCAAGAACTGTCTCAAAGATTCACTTTATTGCTAAATGGCCTTTCAGTCTACTGTAGGGTACAAACCATGAGTGCACTATATGTGAGGAATGAAACACTCTGTGTTGTGCTTTTACATGAATATAATCAATGACTGGTTGGTGTGATGAAGTGGAGTAACCATGAAGGTTTTTATTCCTCGTACACCGCAGTATTTACCGATTACAATTTCGTATTTATTAAGGAATCACACATTATACTTTTTATCCATTTAGAGCTACATTTAATGTCATGAAACAAGATCTTTCCTGTTCTCACTTATATTATAGCAGTTGGTCCTTAACCAGCTGCTCTTGTGATGGATAAAAAACAACTAAGCACAACTCCTCTAAAGACTCCATCCATAGACGTTAATTAAACATCTCACAGAAAAAGAAAATTATTTACAGAGTAGAAAAAGATTTTTTAATCTGTTTATGTGGTACACCTGCTGTACAAGTCCCTGCACGATCATCAGAGCTTACAGCAAATCAGAATCCAGAATTCAGCAGCTCTGTAGTATAAGAGGATTTCTAACACAGCTAACACTATATCTGTTTCATTGTTGAATAAAATACCCTTCTGTGGCGAGTTAAATAAGTAAAAGGTTTGATAAGTGATGGTATACTGCAATGTCTCAGTGTTGGATGGAGGGATTAGGACAGGGCACACTAAAGCTTCCTGTTTCCTCAATACAGATAAAACATTCTCTGATCAAAGGGCACTAAATCTCCTCGTTGATTAGAGATGCGATACTAATCATGCCACATTGTTCAGGATTGCTTAAGCAAATAAGCTGGGATTAATGGTTTAAAAAGCCGGAGAGTGTACTAGCCTTCCTAAAATACTGGCTTAGTCAGTTATATTTAGTAATCAGACACATTTCATTATTCATTCATTTTACTGCTGTCTCTGGTCAGACTTTGTTATTATTAATCACTGAGCAAGTGAAAACCTTCACATAATTGTAGGTTCCTGTGCAGGAGAAAACCAATAAATTAATTGAAACCTAATTTCCAGATCTGTTTTGTGAGCGATATGTATAGTGGTGTCGTGTAGTCAAGATAATAAGATGCTAAATGTCATTCATTTCTACATTAAGCAGCTCGTCTAAAGCAGATCACAGTTCATATTTTAGCTCTTAATAATGCAATTAACAAGCTTTATATTTAATGAGAAAAGGGAAGCAAAAATATGGGTAAAGAAATTTCCTTCTATGGGGAAAGAAAAAGAAGTCAGTCTACAATGATCCATATCACAAAAATCTTAGCTGGAATATGACATTTATTATAAGATAAATATGTAAGATTGGTAAGACCTTTTTATTTTATTTCAAGCTTAATTTTGCTTATTTCCAGCCTTTAGACCTACAAAAAGAAAAACTGACTCATGATTGCTCACAGGCATCTCCTTAACCTTTGATATTAAAATATTATTTTACTTTACCGAATTTATTTATTTATTTATTTATTTATTTATTTATTTATTTATTTATTACAATGCATTATGCAAAGAAAGAAATATAAAAAAATACAAAGAAGAATTCTCATGCACATTTTTTACCATCTGGTTTTTGTTTAGCTTCACCCCGTAAATTTTTTAGTACACACACACACACACACAGACACACACACACACACACACACACACGGTCATATAAACTCTAACCTATTCCAGAATATGCGATTTCATATTCCCTCATGTAGATAAAACCGCTTACACACTTCATCTGGTAAAGATCTGACCTTGAACAGACCCGCCACAGATCGCTTACGTTGTTCTCAGCTTGGAGCTCAGCGTCTGAGTGGATATCAGATTTTATCAGCCAGAGATTTTTGTTGATGTTGTAGAACAAGCTGGTCCACAATGTGTTCATAAAATATGAAGTGAAAAATCTAAAACACTGAATCCATATTTTTTAAAGTGTTGCACACCACAAAAAAGTTAACAAGTCAAAATCCTGAATATAGAATATTTCATTAGTAGAATATTCTAATGCAAATATATGATTATTTCTAGAAAATTGCACTATAATCTCTTCTTATAGCATGTGCTCTGAATGCAAATTCACCCAATTTTTCACCCATTCATTTTAAATGGAAATGTATGAAGTCATAATGAAGTCAGAAAGTGAGTGTGGATGATCACAGCATTGAACTTTACGTCTGAACTGCAGAGATGACATCTGTGAGGGTTACATGGAGGTAAAAGCACCTTTGTGAGCTTACAAGCATGCGGTGTTTTCCTATCAGCTGTCACGTACGAGGGCTCCAGTACTGCAGGTGGCGCTGCTACAAATGTAATGACAATTTCCACAGCTACAGGAAATGCTCCAGTGTTTGGAACAACACGGTGGAAAGGAGATACTTTTTTGTTCTATATTTAAAACAGTACACTCCATAATCATATGTTTATAAAAAAAAAAGAAGTGAAAAACAATAAAGAAATAAGACACAAGTGGTGCATGACTATTAAATTGAAAACCATTTGCGCGTCTCTTGATGAAGAGTCATAAAGGTATGGGCGCGGGCACGCCTTGTTTCTTGTGACCAATCACAGAATTTTTTGTGTGCTGTTTTTTTTCTGCATAGTTGACACGTGCACGACACAACAGGCCAGTCCTCCACATGGCTTTTTTTATATTATTTGTAGAAGCTAGCCCAACATTGTCTCCACTTGAAGCATACTGAGGTCTTAAGGTGAGTCACTGATTAATGTTTACACTGTGATGAACTCATGAATAAATGAACATGAACCTTCAGTGTCTGATCCTCTGTTTTGGCCAATCACATGCATTTATGCAAATTACTTGGCATACATACAAACTTGGAGATTTTTCATTTTACTTACTCAACAATTTACCAAACAGAAGTGGAGAGATGGACATAAAAGTCATTAAGTTCAAAACTAATCCATTGCACTAGTCAAAATTATAAAATAAAACATAACTACTTATGCAGAACGCTTATGTGAACCGTTATAAGGTTTCATTTTGTTAATTTATTAATTTTATATACAAATACTCATTTGTAGATTGAGACCATTAAGGGGATTTTGCACTTCAGTAACATAAAGCCACAGTTGGTGACCAGATCTGACGAGAAGCAGAGTTTTAAATGCTGTATATTGTATTATTTTTTGACAAGTGTCAATACACATAACAGTAACGATTTAAAAACGTCACCGGAGTTCACTGTGAAGCTTATCTCTTTATTGCAAGAGACATTCTGTCTCTTTTTATTCTTTTTAGCAGCACACACTAGCACACACTAGCCTAATCCTCTTCCTGCCTCGGACCTGAGAGCGGCTTTGATCACCTCCTGTTTGGAAGACGATATCGATTTAAACCAGATCACAAGCTGCACTCGATGCCCTTCGTAGAACCCACTCAGTCCAATCAGATTTATTATGAGACACAAAGCTACAAGATAATGCACTTCACTTTGGCCTGTTTGATCTGGTGCCTCTCCGTGTGGTGACATTAACGAAGCGAAGGTTAACAGCAGCCTGGATGAGGGCTGGTCAGAGAAAAACGAGGCACGCATGGAGGTCACGGTGCCTCTGGTGACAAAATGACATTTGCAGAGACTAATAAAGCTCTAATGGAGCACTGTGATCATAGGGCACTCTGGCGTCACTTTTTGTCAGTGCCCTCGCTGATTTAATTCAACTCCAGAATGGACACAACAGCAGTGTCAACCATGAGCCCATTACGAGGTGTTAATCTAATGGAAGTGCACCAGGGCCAAACTGTAGAGTGCAAAAAAGGCTGAATGCACAAACATCCATTATCACACACTAATGCAGCTGATATTATTCAAGAAAGCGAACTATATCTGAATTTCCTCTTCACACACTTCACGCTGATGATCTATGATCTTCATTACACTTCACTGCCATCAAATTCCGAGGAAACGAATGTTCATAGCTGCTATAACGTAAGTGGGAACAGGAACTAACTTATGTGTAGATGGTTTTCAAAATTAAATGAAGCTGGATGATGTGATAAAAAGTGTAAAATATTTGTAATCCTTGGCAAATTGCTGTGGTGAATAAAGCGCTTCAGGTCATGCTGTTAGAGAACAATAATCATGAATATAGTTCTTCACATCAACCTGATTCTTGATTGTTTTCTTATAACAGCACAACACTGAGTGTGATTATTTACTTCCCCTAACATCATCCATCTACTGAAGCTGTAAATACAGCTTAAAAACGAACATAACCAGGTGATAAATCCTAATCACGGCTAAAAACAGTCACACCCTTTCTAGATGGCCTGGGTGGAGGTTTTTGAATTTAGGTGGGTTTCAGAGCTGGTTTGTTTCAATTGTAAAATTTTGCAAAGACCAGGAGCTCATGGGAATTCACAGATGCTTTTTTTCAGACCGACTTCTGGAGATGAATCACTGACAACAATGCCATAATTGGCTTCGTTAATGAGCAGAGTTTCCGCTGTATTCCAGTAGCTTTTGGACATCAAAGCAAAAAAATCCAATCCAACAAAATTCTGTTTCTGGAAATACTTAAGGCAATGGATAAAGGAGAGAGCCATGGATGAAATGAAGTAGCTGTTGAGACACTGAGGCATGTTACACCTCCTGTGGCTGGATAAATATTATTGCCACAGGGCTTATAAGAAAAGCTTTCTAATTGCAACCCTGATGAATACTCATATGTTCTATTAAATTAAAGAGGGTTAGATGTTACTGGCCCAAGATGCACTGGGACATACAAGAATTTATGGAATTGCGACGTGATCTGGAGCCCTTTAGCATGAGTCTGACTGCCTCTATACCCTTAAACTGTCCTGAAATACAGTAATAATCTAGTAGATTATAAATTCAACTGATGTTCCCACTCAAGCAGCTCCCACAAGAGACAAAAATGCCATTCCTGGTTGCTACCTTTGCCAAAGATTTGGGAAGAAGATGGAGTTGGTGCAGCTGTATCTAAAAATAACTCCAACATGTACTATATATAGCATGCTGTTTGCTGGAGGAAATGTTTACCTTTTTTTTGGCCATGGTCAGTTTTTAAAGTATAATAGGAACCTCCATGAGTACTTAGTATCCCATCACCAGCCAAGACAAGGATGAGGGTTGAACATCTCTGAGTATTTGCAAGTGTATAGCATGCTAGTATACATCTATGGTGGTTATTTTAAGGATCTTAAAAATCTTCCAAGTACCATACACCGAGTAAGCAACTTGACAGTGACAGGGGTCAGGGGTCAGGGGTCAGTGTCTCTATCAATTGTTCAAAGGAGCCTAAGAATGTTCACAGAACTGAATTGTGCCCATGTGGTCCAGAAGAAGAGGTTGTGAAGATGGGGCCTTTTGGAGGAGCACAAGTCTGCAGAGGTTGGTGATTACTCTGAATAATCACCATGGATTGTACCTGAGCCCATAAGGGGGAAGCCTGATGGTGGTGCAAGCGAGTGATTGTACCAGATGCATCCTTCTCAGTGTAGGCAATCCCATAATTCTGTTCACTGACCAATGAAAGTTTCAACAAACATGGTGGATCTGAGGAGTACGTGAACCAATTATACCAGTGGCGTGTTATAAGAGGAATAAAACACTTCGGGACAGGCTGTTATTAGAAAATAATTAGCTTCTGGGTGGTAATGGTAACTTCTGGGTGGTAAAGGTAACTCCTGATTTGTAACTAACTTCTGATTTGTAACGGTAACCTCTGGGGGGTAATGGTGTAACTTCTGGGTGATCAACAAATCCTCACCCAGAGAAAAAAATAGACTAAAATGCAAGATAGATACAAAAATGTCCTGTTGATCAAAAATAGTTTTCATAACTACACATACTTATGGTAAAAAAAAAAGTAAAAAATTCACTATGTGAAGGGTTTTCCCAAGCTGCCGTGTGTCAAAACAGGCAGATATAAAGAACATTTTCATTAGGTATTTGATAAGTAATGCTGATTAAGGTAGGTGAGGAATCTGAAAGCTGTAAAAGTACTGGTATTAAACACGAGTTGGGTTTGTTTTCGGTGTTTATGAACTCTGAGTTAATGTCCTTTGTTTACTGTGCTAATGAACCTTTAAACAGTTTATGCCATCTGTAATGTAAATCAAACTGACTGGTGTTGGTTAATTAGTCCTGATACTTTATGAGTGTAATGTGGTTTATAATAAACAGAATTTAATCAAGCAAGACTTAATTAAACAGAATTTAATTAAATTTAATTTTTAACGCAAGAAACTACACGAATTCACTCACAATCATCATATTATCTGTAATTTTTGAAGCAATGAAGAAGGTTTTAAGCCCCACCCACTTCACAACTACAAAATATCATATATCCCTCAACAGTTATATATAATGTCATTATGACATGCCAGTCAATTTCCTTTATAAACCTTATAAACCCCACTAACTTGAGTGGAATCCCATTAAAATGACTGGAAATTTACAAACTAAGAACAACAAACTGTTAAGTAAAAGTTTCTCTCGCGTCTTCACAGTGAGATAAAAATTCCCAAAACATCCAGTGACAATAAGCATGTAGGTTTAGCTGTATTTATTTACACATAGCCTAAAAATGCATAAAAATTGTACAACAAAAACATCCAAGACATTTATACCCATAAGAATATCAGCAATCGGTGAAGGTTGACTGTGACATCTATTGTTTTAAGAATGATCCTATTCACCTGTAGTGTCTTGCCTCCAAGCACCCCTGAAACCAAACTGGTTTATGGACACCATCTAGACAAACGTTTATTTTAACTTTATAATTCGTCAGTTCCAGAAAAGTGATACAAATTTGTTAATGACTCATCCTGTTCTAGTTTTTTTAATCATCAATTATCATAAAACAACAAAAAAAATAAAGTTTGTTGAATGACGTTTGTGTTGGCTTGCCAGAGCACGCTAACAGTTTATAAAGTTAAATACTAAAATGCTAAATTAGCATTTTTAAAACAAAGTGGTTAACGCATCAAAATATGAAAATGTTAAAAGGTTACCACATGTAGCTAGCTATGGGGGTCGATATGTTATGTTGCCTTGTCATGCTAGGTGGTAGCCTTGATGTTCCAGGTGGTTACTAGGCTATGACTAATGCTCTTGTTTGTTGTGAGTTCCTTTTTCAAAATGAAATACATCCAGATTTGCAACCAAATCACGGCTCTCGGGTTATTTCATGGGGACTTTAGACCTGAATCTTATTTTGGTAACACTTACACCCCTTGTGAAGAATGTGTTTAATGTTTTGTTGCTACTGCTAGTCCAGGATGTATTTGTGTAATCATAAACTTCTCAAAAGGTAAAAGGAATAAATGCAGAATGAGTCTGTATTAGTGGCACGCAGAGCGATACGTTACCTTTTGCTTACAGCTCATCTGGAGTGCATCTGTCTGAGATTGCCCCGGCCGCATTGCTATTCACGGCGTATGAGAGAGGAACTTTTACTCGGTGTGTGAGAGGAAAAGGCGACACAAGGCGACTAACTTCTATTCTTTCCACACAAAGGGCACTCGGGTTATTTGTGCATGCATGAGTGGATAACCTCTAGTCTTCAATGCAAAGCAGATGAAAGGGAGAAATGAGCTTTACACAATGCCGGGTGCCATGTTTGGGTAAAACTGTGTGTGTGCCCGGTCATTCAGAACCACCCTCACACACACACACACACACACACACACACACACACACACGAGAAGATATTGTCAAAGCCGGTGAGGTGAATGAGAAAATAAGCCAACCTCCAGCACCTGAAAGAAAATACATCTGGACTGTTTTTCCAATTTGTGCCCCGTTTGAGCAGATTGGCATTCTCTGAATGCCAACGATGTGCGGCCTCTCACGCATTATTCATGTCACGGGCTCCGGGACGGACTGAGGGAATTACAAATTACGGTAAAGAAATTCAAAACAAAGTGCTCTTGAGCCACCGGCAGCAGCCGCTGGGACGCCCGCATTGATTTCTTTAAGCTCGCAGTCATATTATGGATGCAATTTTAATATCTGAGAGAAGAGGGATCAGGCTTTTCATAATCTTATGATAAGGAAAAGGATTAAGCGAGGAAAAAAAGAAGGGATTAATTCGCTAAGCTGCCAATAAGGTGGGATCGACGGTTTTCCGGGAAAGTGATATATTCCCTTCAGTGTGTGACCACTGAATACACTCCACATCCTCCTTCAGAACAAGATTTAATTTGTTCCTGACATTACACATTTGTCTGACCTCAGACCGACTTATCACACAGCAGATTTCACCTGCATTTACAGCTATTTTTCGTTCACTCACTCACTTATTCATCATCACTACGCGCTTTATCATGGTCGGGGTAACAATGGATCCGGAGCCTATCCCGGGAATGATACATGAAAGGGATGCAGGAATGGGCAGAACACGTGAAACTCCACCCAGACAGTCATCTGAGTTCTGGATCGAACCTGGGACCCTGGAGCTGTGCGACAACACCACTCTGGCTGATTATAGCTGAGGTGTCTGTATTGTTAATGTAGCATATGAGCAAAACTAGCCCTCTATTAGCTAGCTAATTGGCTCCGCCCACTGAGTTACGGAGGTACCAGAAGGTAGATCATTTTTGCATCTTTTCTTCCTGTGGCCCACAGTATAACTGGAAGATATACGTGAGCAGATAATGTATTAAAACCTTGTAGTGTGAAAGTGTTATCTTGTATGCTAACAAGCTCGGTGACCCAGTGTGTATTTTTTTCTAGCTCACTCATGTCTCGCTCTCTCTCCTTAGCCTGAGGGAAATTTACAAGGTCTCTTGGGTCAGCTGATCACACAGCACTGGTTTTAGTAATTCAGAATGTTAAGGAGCAATTACTTAAATAAATGAGATGCTCAATAAACTCGAATGCACATTTTTATTACAAATGGGTTTGCAGTACAACTCTTTGAGCTCCTATGCAAAGCCTTGTATAATGCAACGATAAGTGGTTTTAATTTAAATTCCCAAGCTCCATTTAACTGGTTAAAGAGCCAGAGGGGTAATACATTTATCCAAGAACTGTTAACACTATCACATCGTGCTCATGAAGTGTTCCTGCTTTCTCTGAAAAACACTCAAGCTCATATCGTATCTCATATCTTTGCTGGGAATAAACTGAGGTCGTTATCAGGGTTGGAGGATTATATTTATTCATTTATTCATTTAGTAGACGCTTTTATCCACTTATATGTGAGGCGGAATCCTGAGCAGGGTTACAGTGCCTCTCCTGCGGTCCAGAGATCTGAACTAACACCAAACCTCCACTCCCAGAAAAGGAAGTGGAAGATAGGAATGTAACCAATACCAATAAATTATTCAGAATGAACAGATGTGTTTTAAACAGATACAAATTCAGATACGAATAGGACATTTGGGTGAGACGTAAGGTGTGCATCAGGACTGGGATCTCATGGGAAGCAACATAAAAGTGCAGGTAGATCTGAAATTCATTGGACAAGGAAATGTGCAGCAATGCATGGTGTTTTTAGCATTCATTCATTCATCCTTAGTAACTGACTGATTGTGGTTTAAATTAGGCTGCTAGCTTATTTAGATTCTGAGAAGTTGATTCGCCAAAGTTCATTAAAAAAAAAAACATGGGCAGGTGCAAATAAATAAAAAATAAAAATAACCCTCCTTCTGGTCTAGGCCCAGATTCTGGTCCACTCCAGGATTAAATCCAAATACAGACGTCAATCCAGAAACTGACATTCTTACATCTTTACAGGAAGAAATCGAGAAAATGATGGAAATGTACTGTCAGTTTCTACACTGGATTACAGCCTAATTATGTTTCTTAAAAAGAGGTGCTAAAATTACCAAAATTCTTTACTCAAGTAAAAGTACTAATCTTCGAAATAACTCTGAATTACAGCCTTGAATACTTTGCTCAAGTTGAAGTAGAAAGGGTAAACTGTTAAATTTACTTAAAGCATGAAAGCACAAAAAACAAAAAAAAACAGAGTCACAAAAGAAAAAAGCACTGAGTAGTTTTTCCAGAGTGAAAAATTAAAAAAAAAATGTTTTAGGGGACATGGAGTCAACTTTTTATTATTATTATTTAAGTAAAGTTTAGTGTGTGCCTTAAATTTAAATTACATTGATTTTTAGATCCTGTTGATAAATTAGTACTGTTTTTAACCCAGAAACCAAGAAACATTGCAAAATATGACATGTAACATATAACAACAGATTTATTGCTAATCTCTGACATTAGCTAGCATGATGCTGAATGCTAATTGCTAGCTACAAAGATAGATTATGGTGATGTGTGACAGGTTTTGTTCTCTCTGTTAAACTTTAGACTTGTTAGGAATTTATGTAGTTCAACTCCTTGAAGCTTTATGATGTTAAAAGTCACCTTATGACTTGAAAGATTATAGAGAATTGTTGTAATGTTGAAAATGTATTTATTAGAAAATAGACATTTTTCTTCTGAAATTTAGTGAATAGAAGTCAAAGGTACTCAGTAAAAGTAAACGTGAGTATAGTGCAGTAACAGTTGTATTGATTACTTGACCCCAGTTTTGTATCTTTTCTTCTCAGAGTGTTTGATACACTGCGTCCCAGAAATATTAGCAGTCTTTATTTTCTTTTTTTTTTCTTAGATAGAATAAAGATTGAAGTCTATAAGAAGGTTAGACCTGTAATGCCTATTTAAGGGAAGTTTAAGAGCCTGTGTCCACCAGATGTGTTTTGTCCACTATATGCAACCACAGCTTTTCTCTCAAGTGCTTATTGTTGCTAGGTTACAAAAAACATCTAGCACTTCTTCATTCCTTCATTGTGAACATGAAGTCTGCCTTCACTTTAGAAAAGTTAGCTACAACGATGGAACGAAATCGCGTCCTGGCATTGGCAGCAGCTCTCGACATGGGAATCGATATACCTTCGGAAACAAGAGTCTGAGATAAACTGTGCTAGAAAGCAGACAGTGTTGATATCGGAAGTCCCACCCCCTGCTTGATTTTGATTGGTTGTTGAAAGAGAAGTGACATTGATGAGCTTGGCGGTGTGAGCTTGGCGGGAAAAGCTGAACATTGAGGATGTTTTTTTGCCGTTAGGACGTTGAGTGCTGTCAACGCTGAACTTCAAAGGATTTGTACAGACAATAGATGAATTTGGTAGACAAAGGCCCTAACAATGCTGGACTGATGGTATGCATCAATATGGGTTATGTACATGTACTTGGAGAATACTTGTGCTCTCTTAAAGCCAAATACTTCCTCTGGAGAAGATTATAATGCACTTTGAAAAGCAATGCACAAGCATTCTTGATGAACTACAGATGAACTACAGTAATACATATTTTTATATTCACTCCTTTCTGACCCTATCAATGGAGTAAACAGTGTGATGATAATACATGTGTATATACATTTACTCCGTCACTGACTCGTGCTTGCACAGACCTCAAAAAATGATTTCCCGTCAGTGCAATCCCTGTACATCAACTACATCCAGAAAAGAGCTTAAAAATGTCATGTGACCCCTCCCACCCGGCACATATACTTCAGCCCCTTCCATCTGGCAAAACACACAGACACTCAATGACTCAAACTAGACACTTCAGGAACAGTTGCTTTCCTTCTGCCATCAAAGAAGTCAGCTTATAATTGCTCTTCAGACGCTGCTACAAAACCCTGGTTCTTTCAATTTGAACTGCTGTGATGTTCGTACCGACTACACCCTGTTACTTCTGCACTCCTAATTCTGCCCACATCTACTTCAGTCACTACTGCTGCTTTTAGTCTGTCTGTACTAATGCAACACTCCATTCATTCATTCATTCATTCATTCATTTCTTTTCTTGATGGGAGTCGCAGCAGCAGTATGAGAAGGTCAGTCTTCTCTAGACCAGACTTCTCTAACCCCAGCCACAGATTCCGGTTCCTCTTTAGTGTTCCCAGACAACCCCAAGCCAACTGTGAGGTAAATAACCCCAGCACAGGGTCTACCCTGGATTCTCTGTCCAGGGGGATGTGCCTGACATAGCTCTACCTGGATCCAACCAATAAGATATGCAATCCACCTAAAGTGGCTCCTCTGAATACAGAGTCACAACGGCTGTAGTCTGATGCTTTCCTGGAACATCAACTTCCTCACCCATCATCGAGATGGGTCCAGCAACCATGCAGAGAAAACATATTTCAAATGTATGTACCTTATTCTTTCAATCACCACCTGAGCTTCTGCTTCACCACCACAGATTGCTACAGTGCTGCCCCTGACCCAGTAAACTGGGGTGGTGTCCACAGGCAAGTGTCTGGTGATACATCATATGACCCAGCCTGGCTCAGTCTGAAATGTTGATATGGCGCAATCCTGTGGACTCTTCACCAGCAAGGTCAAGGCTGGGGTCATTAGCAATGCCAGTTGGGGCTACAGGCATGCAATGGGACGTCTTAGGGGCATTAGACCGTCAGAATGGTAACACTTGCACATACTCTACTAACATGTCGTAGTAATGCACATTTCTTGCATGTGTTGTCATGTCTTGACCTTTTTCTATAGTTGATTGTTGGGTTGTTCTGAACCCTGTTACCATCAACACGTCATGTGTCAATAAAAAAAATCTTGAATTTTGGCATATCTAATAGAACCATTTTTTTTTTTTTAATGTAGGAGTCATATTTCAATCATGAATAAAAAAGGGTTCCTTGAGAGTTCTTATGACACAGTAGTTGGCATGGGCTTCTTTAGGGTTCTAGATTTAAACTTCTTTTGCTTCAATTGTGTTGTTGGGACCAGGAGGTTATGATGGTCTGAAACATAATAACAGGGAATATTAAAGAGATATAAGGAATGATGTTGGAACTATAAGAGCAGAACTCTAAGAACATGGACTGAAGTTCTGACTTGTTTCTGCTTTACACCAGAATCGCCCACACAACTGGATAAATATGGGAACAGACTCAGAAAAAGAGTTCCTCAAGAGTTCTTTTAATCTAACTTTGAGCCACTGGATTCTACAAAGAGACAACTTGAACTCTAGTGCTAGATTTAACCTTTTGGGGGGGACCAGGAGGTTGTGAATTGTAAAAACTTTGTAATGTAAAGGTATTATGAGAAAAGGAACATTAGAAAAGGGCGCGTTGGAGTTCCAGGTGTGGTCTTTCTGTCAAACCAGCATATTCCTCAGGTTTAATAAAACATGCTGAGGCGGTTCCTGACCAAGACCGTCGACTTTAATCAATAGTTCCTCACACTCATTCTCCGTTGCTTGTTTCCAAAAGCCAAATGCTTTCTCATTCGACTGGTGGCCAATGAAGTTGGATATAAAATCCATAAACAGCTGATTCCTGTCTGAAGGCTGGCACAGAAACGTATTATTCACTCTGGCCTCTTAAGACAGGATGTCTTGGCTGCACTTCTGCTGACGCAGTTCAAGCTAAGTTAGCCTTTAGCAATTTACAGAGACAGTACAACACAGCAATTTAGAAAATGCCATCAACAAGGTAGTTGATGGAATTGTGCATTCTGATTGGTTAGAAGAGTAGGTGCTGATTAGTTTTCTATAACAGCAGCTCAGAAAGTAGTGCAACTGCAAATCATTTTTATAGCTACAGCTTGCTCAGAGGGATTTGTACAGCAGATAAACAGATTTAAAAATGTGTGTAAGAGTTGATATGGTGAGATTTTCTGTAAGGAGATGTTTATGGAAGGATTCTCCAGTGTAGGCACTTAAAGTAATCGGCAAAACTTCAACACATAAAAGGACAAAGTTTGTCCTGCATCTAGCCCTCGGTGTGCGTCACGTCTCTCACGCCTCTCACCCTCACACACTTTCTCTTGCTTTCTAAAGTCGATTCATGCTTGTAGGCAAATCATTGAAATTCTTCTGATGTGTTTCTCCTCTGTAGTGTTTGGGTTCTGTCTGTGCAGATACTCAGACTTGCCCGGGGTGGATGTTTTTGCCCTTTTCAATTCATTATTTGTTCAGATTAGCCAAACGATGCTATCATTGGCGGCGAATGCGTCTAAGCTTTTCCTAATGGGCTCGAGTCTGGACGGCCCTTTCCAATTACCCACTGTAAATAGCTTCTGCTGCTCAGCTCCGGGCCACGCTTGTTCAATTCTGCACTCTTCATGTTCACGCTGGGATGTTGTTTTCTCTCTCTCTCGCTCTCTCTCACGCTCTCTCATATCAACCTGCTGTGTAGCGCAGGGCCAGGCCGACAGGACAAACCTGACGGTGTGATAACTGCCCCACAGTGTCCCAGGCTTCAGTATTTTTAGAAATGTTCAATTATCAGTTATTCAGATTAGATTTATCTGCTTGTCTTGGAGACACCGCTGAATCATTTTGTGCACAATGTATTTATTTTTATAATAATTTATTACATATAATTTATTTGTTGAGTTGGTTTCTGTAGTCATTGTAGTTTACATAATTTCTTATTACTTTTATTAAGTTTTGTTGCGTTTCTGGGAGGTGGTTTCCATGGTGATAGACTTTTGTACTGCTAAAAAGTTGTGTAATATCTATGAATAAATTGTGTGTTCACTAAAAGCACTTCATAAAAACAAATAGTAACTTTTGTCCAAAAAACAGTGAGATTTTTTTTTAGCTTACGGTGCAGAAGAACAGAGGGAGTAAACCTGAATCCATCAGCAGAGTCACGGCAGATCAGCGCTGACATCCAGCCTGACCTCAGACCTCAGCGCAGAGGCACACACACAGAGAGAGAGAGAGAGAGAGAGAGAGAGAGGGAGGGGGAGGGAGAGCGGGAGCGGGAGGGAGAGGGAGGGGGGAG
>JAQMYM010000033.1:27836223-27848830 GCA_030014255.1 Parauchenoglanis ngamensis
TGTGTGTCTTTCATTTTGTGAGTTTTGTTTATAATGTCTTATGTTTTCTCTGATTCTGTCCTTACTGTTTACATTCTATGTTCAATAGCTCAATAAGTTAGCTTATTTCAACTTCTATTTTTTAAAAATCAGAGAATCAAATTGAGCCAAGAGAAGTACAACCTAATACTGAATGCTCATTTCAAATTGACAGACCTTTATACCAAAATATCTTGTTTAAACCTTAAACTGCAATGGCAAGTACCAATTTTATAGGTTATAACAGTAACACAATGTTGCTAATAGTAACACAACAGTAGGAGTAATAACACAATATTGCTAATTTGAGTATAAAATTTCAGTCGTTTAACAATCCAGATAAAACAATTATTAAATATTTCAGTAGTATAATTAAGTATTTATATATTATGAATTAAGTATTAACCAATAGTCAGAATTGCAATGCTCATATTTGAGTTTTGAAGGGCTGAATGTCACACTGCAGGTTTGGATGTATGCAACAATAGTAAGAACACTGCTATGGAAAGTAATGTCAATTACTTTCAATCTGTCAATCTGCATCTATTACTCGGTCACTTGGCATAAGTATAATAGGTCTTATGACCTATGCATGTAACAATACATATCATTCCAAATGTCATTCTTGTAACTGTTCATAGTATTAAGCTATTCAATGTAAAAACATCTAAATACCTTCTGAGATAATCCATGACCTGGACAGTGCTTCAACATCACAGCAATGAAATTGTCAATGATCAGCTTGGTTGCTTCTGGATGGGCTTTACTGCATACAACTACAATATGTGCAACAGGTACACATACACACATAAAATACACATCACCTCATGGAAAGCAAAACGGTCCAATACTCCAAAAGTATCTTGGACTTGGACTTGGACTTTATCTTCAGTCCACAGCAAAAGCAAATTAATCGTCCTTGGTGTTCCAAAAATGTTGGAGGGGAGTGTATTTAAAAAGTATAACCATTTTGTGTGATCCTAAGTTTACTTCGCACTGCAGAAGCACACTGCAGTCTAGCTCCAGAACAAAGCTTGATCACAAAATATAGGGTTCTGTAAACTTACATAAAACCACATTATAGAGCTCTGTGACCTGGAAGGATCTTTTTCCTTTCCTCCCCTTCAGGCTGTATTCTCCCCACAAGGCACTAGTACCTATTTTCCTTAGTATGCGCCTCACTGTATCTCCAATACTGCTGCCCCTCATCAGGCTCAGGTGGTTGTTCTACAGACAAAAGCCAGTGTATTCAAAGCAACTTAAGGTATAAATACTCTAGGATAAAATCCCTTTCCATGTAACAAGTTGGGGGAATATACAAACACACATAGATTCTGATTAATCTCACATGTGAAACCCATACAACTTTACGCTTATATTCTAAAACATGGCATTTATTATCACTTGCTTGTGCCAAAGGACTAACATTTAATATGAAACATTCATGTTTACATAAAAGTATATTTTAAAGTGTTAAAAGTTAATGAAAATACCTTACCATTTTTTTTCTGTATGCTGGGTTCTTTAAATTGCTGCACAGGTCTGCTAAATCCTGCTGAGTCTCACATGGTTTCTCCCATATCACTCGTTCAAGCGACTAGAAGAATGCGGATTTTTGCTGTAATTCCCGGATTGAATCCTGAAAGTCCTCCAGCATCCTCTCTAATTTAATCAGAATTCTTTTGCAGAAGCCTCAATAAAGCTTTTGATTACTGGGGAATTAAAAATTGCCAACACTACAGAGAAATTAGCCAATCCTCAATCAAGACAGTATCAACTAGAGATACTTCAAAATATAAAATGTTTTATAAAATTAGAGACTTATTAAAACATAAGCAACCATTTCAAGTCATAACACTTATAAGATCCTATAGCTAAGCAAATGGCTAGGCAAAAAATAAAATATTTCAAAGTTGTTAAATAATTTTAAGAGGGGTCACACCAGATACTGAAAGCAAAGGTTCACATACTTTTACCACTCACAAATATGTAATATTCGATCATTTTCCTCAATAAATAAATGACCAAGTATAATATTTTCATCTCATTTGTTTGACTGGGTTCTCTTTATCTACTTTTAGGACTTGTGTGAAAATCTGATGATGTTTCAGATCATATTTATGCAGAAATATAGAAAATTCTAAAGGGTTCACAAACTTTCAAGCACAACTGTACATTTCAACGTCCACAAAACAAGTTCTCAGTTACGTTACAGCATCAGTAAACATTGGTTCCCTCACCAGCCTCTCTCTTTCTCTCTCTTGAAGTTAATAGGACAAAATAAAACAGCTAGTCATGTTTCAGAGAAACCGCAAACTCCTCTGCCATTTCTGTCGTGTTGTGGTGTTTTATCATTCTTTGGTTGTGGTGATGCTCCAGCATGTCTGAAGTCCACCAATAGACATCTATTACATCTATTTTTGTGTCTGCATGTTTTCTTTTTTTTCTAGTTTTAATGTTACCTTAGGTATGAGAAAGGTGCTCTATAAAGGAACCGTGTCATTAAGAGTGCGCTGTTCACGCCAGAACGTTTCCCATGAGCAGGAGCAGACATGTTTCCTCGTCTCCCAGAACACGTCAGGATTGATTGATTGCTGTGATGATTGGTGAGCGGATAAGAGGGAGGAATTATCAGGAGAATGGATAGACAGCTGGGCAAGTTTTATCAGACTGTACACAAAAGGATTTAGCCCTGGTGTTCGCCTCACACATAAACAAACACACACACACACACCAGCCTATTCGAATATGTATTATGTTTGAATTTCTCTTTGTCAGGTGCTTTATTCCGTCTGGGTGACTTTAACACAGGGCCGTATTCTAAAGTGTCTGAAATTACAATTCCAGCTCCTGAAATCTTTCACACAGATTAATGTTTCACTGAATAAACATGTATGACTCTATTACTGACTAATTTACGAGCACCTAATGAGCACCACTGCTGTCAGCAGTGGAGAATACACATGGTGAAGTGAAGCAGTACACAAGATAAGGAATAAGGCACTATGTGTCATGCTGTAACAGGAAAATAATCAACCTTAGAGTTGGTTATCTTCAACTCAACTGAAGTTTTCTGTAAGGAGATGTTTATGTAACATGTATGGAAGGAGTCTCCGGTATCAGTGTTGTGTAACAGTCAGAGGTAAAGCTGGAACTTTAAACTTTTTAAATTACAAACTGAGATTTGTTTATCATTTTAACTTTAAGAGAAGAAAAGAGAGGCTGGTGAGGTATGTACTGTTTATAGCTGCTATGACATTAGCGATGACTCATTTTGTGGACATTTCAAAACATTAAATCTAAAGAAACTGATCAAAAATATGCCGTCTCATTCTTTACAAGCCAAATATTTTAATTGTTGGCAAATAAAACACTTCAGGACATGCTCTTCTAGGAAAATAGGTAACTCAGCTTCATCACACCACTCTGTCCTTGATTATTTTCCAATACAAGCATGCCAAAGAATGTTGTATTGCCACCATCATAGCGCAGCACTCATGTGAGGACTCAGAGAAACAGTTACAGTGACTCTTACAGACATCTATATAACTGAATCGCAATCAAACTGATTTATCATCACTGAATTCTTCACTGCTCAGAGTTTGCTCATTGTTTCCTGCTTATTGATGATGTACAAACTGATCCTCAGTCTGACTGGTCCCGAAGCCTGCGGAGAGAAGCTGAAACCTGCACTACTGAATACCATTAAACAGCGTTCAATATGGAGCGTTCAGCCGGCGAAGTGAGAGGGGCATACTCACGCCATGAATTGTGGGAGAGACAGATACGCACACACAGAGAGAGAGATTATTCTTTAATTTCCCCTTGGAATCAATAAAGCTTTATCTTATCTTATGAAAGTTATATTTCCACTGTGACCCCTGACCCTAGTGGTCAGCCTTAAATCTGTACACATTTCCACTTGTGTCAGTTCACTGTGAGTCACAAACAGTTTTGTGTTCATTCTAAAAAAGATATGAAGTGAGTGATTTTCTAAATGACTGAAATGATCACTCAGTAGAACTCTGTTTCACTTATCACACCTCGCTCTTGCGCACTTCTCTCATACACTTTAAAACCTGTGCTGTGGTTACAGGCAGAATGATGAGCCACTCAGGATGACATGCTGTGCTGATCTTCTGTGAGGTCTCAACAATTAATCCCTAGGATCCCTCCTTCGCTGACACTGGCACAGAAGCCACACCTCCTTCACTAACACTGAGAAGCCACGCCTCCTTCACTAAGACTGAGAAGCCACGCCTCCTTCACTAAGACTGAGAAGCCACGCCTCCTTCACTAACACTGAGAAGCCACGCCTCCTTCACTAACACTGAGAAGCCACACCTCCTTCACTAACACTGAGAAGCCACGCCTCCTTCACTAACACTGAGAAGCCACGCCTCCTTCACTAACACTGAGAAGCCACGCCTTCTTCACTAAGGCTGAGAAGCCACACCTCCTTCACTAACGCTGAGAAGCCACGCCTCCTTCACTAACGCTGAGAAGCCACGCCTCCTTCACTAACACTGAGAAGCCACGCCTCCTTCACTAACACTGAGAAGCCACGCCTCCTTCACTAAGGCTGAGAAGCCACGCCTCCTTCACTAAGGCTGAGAAGCCACGAGTCCTTCACTAAGGTTGAGAAGCCACGCCTCCTTCACTAAGGCTGAGAAGCCACGCCTCCTTCACTAAGTCTGACAGGCCACACCTCCTTCACTGACACTGACAGGCCACACCTCCTTCACTGACACTGACAGGCCACACCTCCTTCTGAGGGGTGATAAAGGTCTCATGTGTAACTAGGCAGCATCCTGATCTACTTCTGAGGCAGACCGAAAGATTAAAAATGTGAGTTTATACTATACGTGTGAAACGGCTTTTCTCAGTTTGAAATTGTGTGTGTGTGTGTGTGTGTGTGTGTATGTGTGTGTGTGTGTGTGTGTGTGTGAGACGGGGTGGAAAAGCAGCGTACCTCTGAGTGACCTCATCCATCAGAGAGACACTCGCAGTGCTGGAGGATGGATGCTAAGGGTGACCCCGGGCTCCAGCTGGATCCTGACACACATGATGGATTTAGCGAACATTAGCACTTGTTAGCCGAGGTGTCGTTACTTGTCTGTGACCGGGGTGATGTAATCCAGTTTCACCCATGATGGGGGCAAAAAACAGCTCAGCTGTGGTTACAGGAGCAAAACGCACTGACTCTCTGGAGCAGGATTAGAGTGAGGCAGTATGTGTGTGTGTGTGTGTGTGTGTGTGTGTGTGTGTGTGTGTGTGTGTGGACACACAGTCCATCATTTCTGAAAAAAAGAAAGGAAGGGAAGTTTTTTCCCACCAAATGTAGAGAATATGATGAGATGGAGTATAGAGGTTGTCCTCCATCTGTCACTTCCAGAGACGTTTCTTAAGTAAAAAGTATAAAGTGCCGAACCAAACCAACCAGCTGCAAACAAATTATAAATCAGTGGGTAAAACTCAAACACACGTTTACTTACAAAGCAAACATGATTGTGTATTTTTTTTCAAGAGAATGAACTACTGATCCCATAATCTTTGCAAATGATTACAAATAATAATTATTCCCTGTGAGTTATTTTATTCAGTTCTATCAGTAAATAAATACGATTATATTATATCAGACTTTTCCTCCACCATTAGTCGCATCTACAGGCCTGACTTCATGAAACATTCATAGCATATATTTTTGTTCCATTTTCACACTCTCAGTCCAAACTCTGACCACTACCTTCACCTGACGCCTTACCCTTTATATCATTCATAACATTTTATTCAAAGAGTTGTTACAAATTTGCACAAACTCTTTGCTCGTGTCTCACGGTTTCTCTCTTCCTGATTCACTTCATGGTTCCCATGGCAACAAGCCCTATGTCTTCTGTTCCCGTTTTCCCTGAATGTGTGTACCTGTTCCTTGTTTCCCAGTGTTTCTGCGAAGTCTTTTCATTCGTTTGCGTCAACTCCGAGCCTTTGCCTTCCCTTGTTCTCAGTTCCAGTTCTTTTAGGAGTTCTGGTTTATAAAATATTTGGTGATGCTGTAACTTTAAGTTTTCCGGCATCTTCAGGACAGAGGAGTTTTCACTTCTTTGCAGTTCCTGAGTAACATGACAAGCTGCGTTTTTAAGGGACAGAAAAAAAAGAGAGGCTGATGAGGGAACGACTGTTTATAGCTGCTATAATGTAAGAAAGCAAGAAATATTATCTGTGACAGTAACAGGAAAAAAGTATGCTTTTTAATGTACTTTTGGCTTTAATAAATTTGGTCTTCTTTTACTCTAATGAAACCGTCACGCCGTTTAAAATCTCATTGATTCTTGAACTTATGATAAATGGCTTTAATTAAGTGCAATCAGTTCATCATTTAAGCAACCTAATTTTACAGACAATTCATACTGATATGCTCAACCGATATTTGTATTAATTGGCCATTTATTGTGATATGCGCATAAAATGGCAGTTTATTTTATATGTACATTAGATATCTAGCTAGCACGTTAATGTCACACTTGACATGGTGTGGTAATTTAGATTACATTTTTGTTTATTTATTAATCATTTTTTTGTTCAAAAGCCTGAGGAATTTGTTCTTCTTTATCAACCACGAGCTGTTGACCTGAGCAGACTGTCGGTATTTTCTGCACGACCCTCTCTCGTCCTCTTCCTCTTAGTCTTCATCTCTGTCTCTCTGGGTGTCTCGGGAAGTGGTCCAGCGACACCGCAGGGCTCTTTCCTGTCTGTCAGCGAGGTCTCTTTGGTGGGAAGTTTCAATCATCAGTTTAGCAGAACTAATGGATGTACCGTCATCCTTTTCCCTTCTCTTTTTCACCCCGAAGCTACTTCAGATTTCAGAAATCGCATTAATGATGATTGGCAGCCGGAGCAGCTACGCACGCGCTGAAAACCTGTGCATTTGCATAAATCATGAGAAATCGCGTGACAATTTAACAGCTGCTCTCTGCGGGAGGCCTCCACGGTAATGACTGATATTATTCACTGCAATCAGTAAAGTTTCTTGCTGTTGTTTGAGCGAAAGAGTGCAAGGTGTTAATAAGGGCAAAAACATCGATTCGAGATGTCTGTGAGTGTCTCAGTAATGTCCAGCGAGAGAGAGACCGAGAGTGGCGGTCTAACTCCAGAGCGGACATCTTGCTTCTTCTCAACTCCTCCAACCCCCTGAGGGATTCGTGCCAGGAGACACATCAGACACATCTCCTCTCCTCTTGGCATTTCTAATTTGAGGTTCTGGTTACAGGTGTCAGTCTGCCAATCCAGCGCGCCTCCATTACAACAGTGCACAGTGCTGCGAAACAGAAGAGAAATTGCTTATGTCCTAAGTCAAATTACGGCCGGGAAATCGTGATGTGATCCAACTTCAGGAGGAAAAAAAGACCAGGAACTTAAAGATCATGTAGCAGGGAAGATATCATATGGTGTGTGACATCCACGCTGAATGAAAATCCTGCTGAGAACGTATTTGTCAAGTTAAATTTTACCTTTAATACCCCAGTGGACAAGACTCTGGTCATCTCAGTTACCAAAATGTGACTTATGTAAGGAATAAAACACTCCTCGTGGTGCTGTGAAAGGAAAATACTAACATTGGGACTAACACACTATGCGCTTGGATCCATTTCTCTAATAAACATTAAACATCCCTGTGGTGGACTGGCGACCTGCCCAGGGTGTACCCCGCCTCTCGCCCGAAACGACTGCTGGGATTGGCTCCAGCTTCCCCGGCGACCCAGACGGATAAAGCGGTCTAGGAAATGGATGGATGGATGGACTTTAAACTTCCTGTTAAAAGACACACATAAAAAATGTCCCAAAAGTCTGGATCCATAGGCATTTTTCCTTTATTTAAAAATATTTAATATTTTTCTTTTTATTTCAAATCCGAAATGGCGTCAAAACTAACGATAGCGGATCGAATTCAGCGTATACACAATGTCGCAAAACCCAAGGTCGTCAGTTTGAGTATTTGTTGTAATACCTGTATTTAAATAAATAAATGTCTATGGATCCAGGCTTTTGGGACAACATGTAGTGTTGAGTTTGTGCTTTGGACATGGAAATGCCTGAACAGACGAATTACTCACCACTCATGACACTGTTGCATAGGACATTGAGAAGGAACTAGCTAATGATAAAGATTTGAGGCTTAAGATTTTGCTAGAACGTAGGCTGTATAGACAATGTGAAGGTGCAGGAGGAATAGAAATGGAACCAAAGTGTCAAGAACGTCAACATTTTCCTCAGATGTGTTGGTAAATTACTAAAAAAAACCTCCACATGATTACAAATGCATTGTATATACACTTAGCATCGATTGCTAATCAGATGTGTAAAAACATCAGTGCGGATCAGTAATATTGTACTGCGCTAAAGTCAATCTGCTGAATGGCTATAATACAAAAAGGAGTCACGTGACCAAGATGATCCACAGCACGCACAGAGTACAAAGTATGCAGTAGAGATGTAATGACAGACGATGGTGTAAATAGAGAACGGCAGAGTGATTAGGTGAACCCTCTCCCAAGCACAGAGGGATGATGGGAGCTTTTTGGCCCTCCAGTCTCCGATCTATTGTCAACTCTCAGAGGCTCCCCGACTTCTCTATCGATTTTCTGATTAATGGAGGCCTCTGTCATTGGCGTTCCGGGCTGCAGACATCATTTTACTGTGCACATGATCAATAACTCCATCAGCGCTCAAAATCTCCGGCGGTCAAACAGCAGGAAGCATGGCCGTGCGCTACACCACCCCGCCAGACACTACACACTGAGTGTTAATAATAAAATATCACTACAGGCCTGATCGACTCGGCTCCAAATGTCACAGTTCTTATTTAACCGCTATACGTCCAGTTATAGTTCTCAGAAAGTTCTCAAACAAGATTTTACAGATACAGAGCACTGCAATAGTATTCACCCCCTAATTTCTCAGTTCTCAGCAGCAGTTGCTTCTGCTAGTCAGACTGGAGTCTTTTAAACGTCGTCTCATTAAAATGATTTTCTGAGAAATAAAAAACAGCAGAGAAACAGTATGCTGTCCTGTGTACCGTGTATGTCCTGCGTGAGCTAAGTGGATCTTTAAAAATAAATGCACATTACTGTTGTGAATTTCTGGCCAGTTTATACACAAATGTTTTACAAATGCGGCTTTAGTTTGGAGCTCTGGAGAAGGCAGTGTTTGGAGTGGACTACTGGAACAAATCACTAACAATAGACAAAAGACCTTTTATTCATAAGTGAACCACGTCTTTGTCCTGCGATGTTCGTAGTTGTAGTAAGATGTAGTATATGTGAAATGAAAAGCTCCAACTTGAACAATCCCAGTCTCGATGTAAATCTATATTCTGAACGTATATACTGCTGTGAAGCTGCTGTGTGACAACGTCTGTTGTTAAAAGTGCTTTACAAATAAAATTGAATTGTATTGATTTGAAAATGTAAGCTAGACATCCTGTAAACCTTTCTTGGGAAGCTTCCTTAAAATGATTTAAAAGAGAATTCTTCACCTATTCATACCTGGATTCATGTTCATTTCGAACAAATGATCTCTTCCGTCCAAGTAATGTTTTCATGTTTAGTTACATCACTACATATGATGTAAGTCTCATTAATGTAACAGCCATCTTTATTATAAGAAAAGTTCAACAGTGACAAAACATAGCCAATGTAGAAATACTCCATTGGAAATCTGTCCAGACATATAAACTGGTTGCAGATGCAGATTTGCAGATCACCGAAGGGTTGACTACCAAGGTCTGCATTCTTTGTGTGCACTTCTAGCTTTACATAACGTTTCTGGTGCCTTGGAAGCAGCACCGTAGCGGCCTTTGTGATGAAGAGTTGTTTCGTTTTTGTCTAGTTTGTTTAGTTTAGTAATCGTTGCCTAATCCAGCATTATGTTGTTTTGGCCTCAAAATCAGTCTGTTAGTCTGTCCTTATAAAAGGTTCATCATTGAGCTGTGTTTAACACCAAAACCTCATCATCTGCTTTATAAAGAGTGCTGTTTGTGCTAATGTGAATAGGCAGTAGACCTCAGAAGTCTTTTTTTGATTCCTAAGTATAACAGTCAGACATGTAGTGTTTTATAACTTCTTTCAGCACAGATATGTTGATGACTTATCTTATATGACTTAAACTTATTTCTGAATGGCCAGCATTATGGTCAGTTTAGAGACTGAATATCAAAGCCTGTGATTAGTCAAACACATGAAAAAAATACATGTTACCCATCAGCCCCTGCACGTCACCTGACCATGACAACCACCATGTCACATGACTGTTTGCAGCTGATTCATGTTTAAAGAGGACTGTATTTAAGCCATGGACTTTCCACGTTCCTCATCGAGCATATGTGGTTTGTTGTCATGAATACCCGCTAGTCTTTTTGCCTCGAGATCACAGGTCATGTTTAGGTTGCTAGTGCCCTGTTTACACTTGGTTTTAAAATGCGTCTTGAGCATTCAGGTCACAAATGGACTGCCGAGACACATCACCGTTTACACCTGTGTTTATCTGCGTCTCCAAGGAGTCCAGCTGACCGCTTCTGTTCAAATATCATTACTGCCTACATCACTTCCGCTAGAAGGTCAAAGGTCCCTGCGCAACATTATATTAAAATGTAAAACCTGCAACATAACTTCATTATTTTCTTGCACTTCAACCACGTACATTGGTGCTCCTCTCCATTTTTTTCTAGCATGTCACGCTGTTACTGAAACAATCACTACATCCAGCATTAATGACGTGTTTTCCTGTTACGTCCGAGTTGGGGACGCATCGGGATAATGATGAAAAATGATTAAAAAATGTTAAAGTTATGTGTGTGCCAAGCTAACATTACTTTCAATGATTGAGTAGCAGGCTTACCGTAAAAACACACACATTATCAACATGACAATCTAGTGTCACTTAAGTACCAATTATTAATAGCTAATAATCTGTTGTATTGTTCAAAAAATTCTAATGATTTTTTAAAGCTAATAAATTAAAATTCATCGGACTTTTGAATCTTGTCTTAACCCTAAAGATGTAATTGGACAGATGGACAGCAGGGGACAATGGGCTGCTGTTCCATTACCCACAATCCCTCTCTGTCCTCCAGTCTCATGGGACACCGACAGCAAACCTTTTTAGACCGAGGTGAGAGAATCCAGCACTTCCAGGAGGAATGTAAAGTCACTGGAAAGTCTTAAAATAGCAGCCAGAAAAAATCGCATTCAGACCCCAAGGCTTCCAGACGATATTTCATACCCGGAACCTCGGAGGAGCACGTCACATTCAGAGAATTTAAAATATGTTCTTGTAGAATGTGGTGAGGAGGAGAGGGGTTGGAATGGTAATGAGCAGGAGGAAGGATTTCACTGTGGTTTTGGATGATGAGGAGGATGATGAGGAGGAGGAGATGCATTAATTAAGGAAGTGGAAACCTTCACTCACATGCTGTACTACACACCATATACGGTATTCATATACTGAATACTGCCATTACTATTAAACAGTTATCATTTCAAAATTTAACTCCATACTAGTTTCTCAGTAAATTCCCCTTCCTGTCCCACTGGCTGTATTCCTATCGCCTCATATGGCCATGTGACCTAAAATAAAGTAAATAAAGTAAATTACTGGTAATGGCAAAAACAGCAGTGTCTTTGAAACTAACTCAATTCTGTAGCACACAAAATCATTACCAAAAATAGAAATCCTAACTCTTGACCTTAAGCTTTGTAACTAAGAACTGAGTCACGTAATTATTTGCAAATTTATGATTTTCTCTGCTTCCTAAATAGGCTCGAGCATTGTCATCAACTGTAGCATTTAAAAATGTCAACCATGTTAATGACTTTTTTTCTGAAATGGCTCTACTAATGACACCGGTCTAAATAACAACAGCTATGACATGAGGAATAAAAGACTCCATGTCATGCTGCTGTAGGAAAACAATCAACACCAGTGTTGAGTTACTGTTACCAACCCGAAGTTCATGGATTTCCTATTACAGCATGTCCATACAATAGCAATTCACCAATTCACAAAAGTTAGCCATGAACAGTCCTTCCTTCAATACTCTCTCTTTTTTCTCTGTCAAACATTAATAAGACCAAAAACTGCATCATGCTCCAGAGAATCTGCACAAAGTGTAAACTCTTAAAACGTAAAGTTACGGTTTTCCTCTGACACTGAAAACTCCTTCCATAAGTGTTTAATAAACATGTCCTTACAGAAAACGTCATCATT
This sequence comes from Parauchenoglanis ngamensis, assembly GCA_030014255.1. NCBI lineage: Eukaryota > Metazoa > Chordata > Actinopteri > Siluriformes > Auchenoglanididae > Parauchenoglanis > Parauchenoglanis ngamensis. Next base: position 27,848,503 of record JAQMYM010000033.1, read on the forward strand.
TCAATGACTGCATATGATTTTCATCAGCTTATTATTAATGGTGCATCTGCTATACACGTCCCTGTGAATGAGCTGTTACTGTACAAATGATAACGTATTATAATGTGTGCATTAATTAACCTGTGATTTGTAGCTGCACTACTGTCAGAGCTGCTGTCATAGAAAACTAATCAACACCTTCTGACCAATCAGAATCCAGCAGTCAACAGCACTGTAGAATAAAACTGATTCATTCATTACAATTACAAAATGGTGGTGTGGTGGTTAGCACTGTCGTCTCACAGCAAGAAGGTCCTGGGTTCGATCCCCGGGTCACCCAGGGTGCCTT
>JAQMYM010000033.1:27861807-27875796 GCA_030014255.1 Parauchenoglanis ngamensis
GACAGAGAGAGACAGAGAGAGAGAGAGAGGCAGAGAGAGAGAGAGACAGAGAGAGAGAGAGAGATACAGAAAGGAAAAGACAGAATAAGAGACAAATATTATTATTTGATGACTCATGGGTTTGTGTCCATTTTATTCACAGTGTTTATCCATGTCCCCTCCACTGAGAGTGTTTATCCATGTCCCCTCCACTGAGAGTGTTTATCCATGTCCCCTCCATTGACAGTGTCCCCTCCACCCTGAGAGTTTATCCACGTCCCCTCCACCCTGAGCGTTTATCCACGTCCCCTCCACCCTGAGCGTTTATCCACGTCCCCTCCACCCTGAGCGTTTATCCATGTCCCCTCCACCCTGAGCGTTTATCCACGTCCCCTCCACCCTGAGTGTTTAGTGTCATTAGTCACTGAAGGCTGGTTAAAATTCGGCCCAGGCGTTCTCTTTCACTCGTGCAGTTGATTCAGTGAGTTCTTCTTAATCACATTAAAGATGCACATAGATATCATGCTGTTAGTAAATTATTACAAATTATTATTGAAGTGCCGCAGATTGCGTCAGTTATATAAAAAAAAAACTTGCTAATACATCATAAATCATACATTTCAGTTATTAAAGCCACTTCTGTCAAGAGGACATGACAGTCTGAAAAATTCCACACTAATGAATTCCCAAACTGATGATTATCTGCTGATGTTTAATCATTTTAAGATAACCCACCTGTTGTTGTGCTGTCACTCCTGAGTTCTTGTGTGAGTGCTGTACTATTCAGATTTTAGTGCCTTATGACAAGTGACTAACTTTAACCAAAAATAATCATAATTAATACTAGATTTATTTTTATGTTTTATATTTAAAAAAGCAATATATGCAATAAAAACCAATTAACACTGACATTTTTAAAATCTGTAAAAACATTGCTACATTTTACAAATTTTAAAGATTAAGTACAACATCAAATCAGCCAATTTTAGTCAGTTTGGAATTATGTTAAAAAAATAAAAAATAAAATAATAACAGATATTAGGAAGATATCACAATATTTCAGAAAAGGTATATTGTGCATGAATTTTCAATTGCTAGGAACATTCAATATTTATGGTTTCAATGATAGATTAATGGATGGATAAATGGATGGATGGATGGATGGATGGATGGATGGATGGATGACACTTGGTGGCTCATTTGGTGTGACTGTGAACAATAGTACTTTTCCCAATAATACCCTACATATCTAAATGCTATTGAATCCATTCTACCCTTAATACAAACATTATTAAAATGACTAATTGGCTTAATTGTTTAAGTGATTGTCTCTTTATTTGCCAGATAACCAACAATGGAGATAATGAGTTATAATGAGTGATAATGAGTGAAGCACTCAAACTGTCTCGCCCGATAAACATACCTCTATAAAAGCTTAAAATGAGCAACGCTGCCAATTTCACACATTTATCACTGTAATTACATTATCAGTCCATACACACCGCAGGCTTACAGAAGACTGCCAAAGACCCAACTCAGATATAAAGGTGATATCCAATCTATTTAGTTGGATGCTGTCAGAAAATGGTGATAGAGTGAAATACAAGTGGGCCCTTTTTACTAACAAAATGACAAAAAATAAGAATCATAAGTAAAGTGGAACAAGTGCAGGGGAAATGTGGTGATTCCTACAGACAACAGACACCTAGCCACTAAACAGAGAAACCTCAGAACTTAAATATAGACATAAATTAACAGTGAAATGCAAAACAGGTGAGTGTGATTAAAATCACATGTGACAGGGTCATGTGATTTGATGGGGCTGAAAGGAAATGACATCTATGATGGATATGACATGACAAATGGATGGATGGATGGAAGTCTTCTCTCTAGATGAGGCTGCAACAATTAATAATTACAGGGGTGCCAATAATTTTGAAAAGTACAAAATAAAGTAAACAAAAAAACTTTATCATGAAATGTTCTAGAGCGGAAATGAAACTATACAGCATCAGGGTTTGGTTTATTTTCAAAGAGGATGCCAATAATTTTGAACTGTACTAAATATAGTAGTGTGCAACACAGCGAGGTAAACTCGCTCAACCGTGTTAGGAGCAGGAAATGTGGAAAACTCCATAGAGAACGGAGAAGGAGAGAATGGAGGGACTCCAGCCCCAGTAAGCCAGTATGGAGAGTTAACTAATCAACCATGCTAGCACCACATATTCACAGTACTGCTGTTGGCTGGACAGCAAGGGGTGGGAAATGCTCCGAGGAGAACCCAAGTCAGTAGGGAGTATCACTACTGAGCAACAACTCAGAATAAGTCTGTAGTGCTAAAGAGTGAACAGTGTGGTGAATGATGTGTGACAAGGCTTGCAATGCTAGCATCGGAAAAGCAGCTTAAAGCTAACAGGTGGTACAGAATTCCATACAGCTTTTCATCAGAAGAACGTACACTCACCACAAGAGAAGAGAAGACAGAAGTCTACGGCCAGCTTTGGAGCACAGGGCAGTTCAGGCTGTAATCTGTAATGATAGCGCTACCAGAGCATACAGAAGCAGAAGTGTACACTACAGTCGGCTGATTGGCTCGGATGAATGCTTGGACCAATCCTATAGTGCGTGTGGTGCAACGTTTCCTCAGTTCCCCATCTCACAACATTAGGTGCTTTTAGACCAAACAGTTCTAAGGACTTATTGAGAGGAACGAGCCCCCTCGAGAACTCCACACCTTAGAGGTTTTGTTTCAGTTTGCATTCGCACTGACAGTAGGAACGCTGCAGTGGCCAACGGACGTCACTATCGCTCCATCTGTCCATCTATTAAGAGCTGTTGTTCACATTACTAAAATTTCATATAGGTTTTTTTTTTAAATGGTGGTTACTGGTGCTGCATTGGCTTATGTGTTTGACCAATCACATTTAGGTCACTCATGGTTCCTAGTGTGTTGGGAGAGTACCTGCCCTGAAGTTAGGTTAAAAAAAGTTCCTCATAACAGCATTTTAAGAACTATGGTGGTCCTCAGTTCACACACAAAAAAGATGGTACCTCCTCCAACAGTTCTAAGAACTATGAAAAAGTTCCTCTGGTCCAAAAGTGCCTAAAAGTTCCTACCTGCAATAAGTTTCCATTTACTGTTTAATGCAAGAATGGTAGAAAAACGTAATAATAACCTAATAACCGTGGTTTCATCTTATCCTGTCACACATGACCTGTCATTAAACGTGCTTAGAAAAATGTTAGGAAGAAAAATCAGGCTTGGAAGGAAGTAGTAGAGATCCTTGGTGCCTCTGGAGAGTGTTTATAGCTAGCACAAAGCCAACATGTACACCAAGCATCCAGTTTTCATACTGTTAATTGCGTTATTTATAGTAACTACTTTTACTAATCAGCACTAATAGAAAGAGAAAATGCTGGACAGGCCACACCCACCAAAGACTTGTCACTCACTACTGTGATCGTAGAGCAAGAATAAGATTAGTGCCAGAAGATTGGCTGCTAAATGGGATTAAGCTTTGCCCTCAGCAAGCATTCACACGTTCACGTTGGCAGACACTCATATCTCATATCCATTAATCTTACCCATTATCGTATAAACAGCAGACGGCTAAAGGGATAAAAGGTACACAAAGAATCTGAAAGCATTCATAAAAAAAAAAAAAAACGTTCTCACTCTCAAAGCTCTCTCAAAGTGTGTCCCAGACTGATAGGCCACATTTACATGCTATGATTATTCATTCATCAGGCGGTGTCTCTCAGGCAGTCGTGGGATTTAATCATACAACCTGCTGGTCACTAGAACCGGGACCTCATCCACTGAGCTGCAGAAAAACCCCAATTGAAATCTTGAATGGACTGATTAACCATTTGACATCTTTTTAGTAAGGATATCTTCTTGTTGCACTCACACATTTGAATGAATTATGCACAGACGTTTTTTACACAAACTGCCCAAGCATTAAATTAAGCAAGTTGTTATAATTATTTGGCATTTTTATTTGTTCATTATTATTATTATTATTAATTAATTAATTAATTAATTAATTTATTTATTTATTTATATTATAAATTTTTTATGAGAGAAATTTTGATCCATGTACATAAACGTTTATAAACATCGCTCTGTGTCTTTGTGTTCGTATTTGAGTTAAGATGTCTTCTCCAGCTAGACTATGTTCGGGAAAATACTTTATTTTGTTAATTAAACCAGTAATTATGTACAGCTGCTTGCAGTGTAGCCAATGTTAAGCGTATTATGATGATGTCAGGGTCAGTGTGTTATTGGCTCTTTGGACAAAAGGACGTGTGTCACTTGACTGATCCAGGACGCATGTGTGTGTTTGAGACTCCCACCTGGATATGTGGTCAGACACATCAGGGGAGTCAGTGAAACATGTGGGCTCTTGGATGTATGCAATCACACAAATTAATCCCATTTGCATTTCTAAGTTTTTACTTTTACATACAACAGCTAACAGCGTTAAAGCATTATCAGCTAACAGCGTTATCAGCTAACAGCGTTATCAGCTAACAGCACAATCAGCTAACAGCACAATCAGCTAACAGCACAATCAGCTAACAGCGTTATGGCTTTTTCAGCTAACAGCATTATTAGCTAACAGCGTGATCAGCTAACAGCGTTACGGTGTTATCAGCTAACAGCATTATCAGCTAACAGCGTTATCAGCTAACAGTGTTACAGCTAACAGCGTTATCAGCTAACAGTGTTACAGCTAACAGCGTTATCAGCTAACAGTGTTACAGCGTTATCAGCTAACAGTGTTACAGCTAACAGCGTTATCAACTAACAGCGTTTCGGCGTTATCACCTAACAGTGTTTCGGCGTTATCAGCTAACAGTGTTATCAGCTAACAGCATTACAGCAAAAGAGGTTTTTTTTCTCACAGAATATTTATTACGCAGCTCACAGCAGGTAGCATGTGTATATCTGTATCCAGCTTTAGGAAATGTGAGGTTTATATCAATCTTGAATGTAACAATCTAAGACTAGCTAAGACTTTTGAGGCAAGTAGGTCAGGGTTAAGGCATTAAGATAGCACAATGCTAAACTGGTAGCTATAAGCATCTATTATATTTACCTGCATTAGCCTCCTAGTTCCAGTCAAACACTAAAGAAACAAACATAGAATGAATGTAAAGAAGGAACTGTGGAAATTTCTTAATTTTATTGATTTCCTTAACCATTTAATATTGTGGAAGGACCACAAACCAAATTCTTGTTCTCACTTACATTATAGCAGCCATTCACAATCACTCCATCACAAGTCTCTTTTTTTTAACATTTAAAAAACATGGCTAGTTAGCATGAAAGACCACAAAGGCGTGAACTCTTCTGTCCTGAAGATGTCGGAAAGCAACAAAGAGCTGACACTGGAGACTCCTTCCATAAATGTTAAACAAACATCTGTAGAAAAATCATAACCATAGCAACCATTACACCATTGTTTAATCCATTTATGTTGCGCATCTGCCACACTGGTGAATGAGCTGTTACTACAGAAGTGATAACAGAACGAGCAGATTCATAGAAAGCTGAGTCTCATAATAAACCCCTACAATATCATTTGCTCTGACTTTGTCAACTGCCTTTTTCATGCATCTCATATTACTGGTATTATCTTTGTGAACTGTCCTTGGCCTTTGGAAAGGCGTCATATAGATTAAGCCTGATTTTATTGTTAACATCGTCCCCAATACAAGTCTGATGCAAATAAGACTGCCGTGATGCCCAGGGCTAATCCTCCTCTCAGCTTTTCATGGAGATGTAGCGGCCCGGTGAGGCGGTGAGGAATTGGCCCACGTACAGAGCGACCTAATTAAAAGTCCATCAGTTCCATGCACAAAGCCACTTCTGCTACAGCATTTGCATTCTGACATCTTAATCACTGTAACACTTGGCAAAGTGACCTGAATTACTGAGCACAAATAAAGCACACAATGTGGAGCAAACATTAACTGCTGGAGATGAACTGCATGGTCATAACCTTTATGATATAGTTATTCATTCATTCATTCATTCATCAGTAAGTCATTTGATCCTGGTCAGGATTGTGGTCGATCCAGAGCCTATCCTGGGAACACTGGGAGCAAAGTGGGAATAAACACTGAATGGGATCAATGATTTTATTATGATAAAATAATAATACCAAAAGAATTAAATTAGTGGGTCAGCAGTGTCACCAAGTCTCAGCAGCTTCACTAGTTGTATTACCAATGCTCAGTGGTGTTACTGACAGTCAGTGGTGTTACTGGCAGTCAGTGGTGTTACAGTCAGTGGTGTTACTGACAGCCAGTGGTGTTACTGGCAGTCAGTGGTGTTACAGTCAGAGGTGTTACTGACAGCCAGTGGTGTTACTGACAGTCAGTGGTGTTAGTCAGTGGTGTTACTGACAGCCAGTGGTGTTACTGACAGTCAGTGGTGTTACAGTCAGTGGTGTTACTGACAGCCAGTGGTGTTACTGACAGTCAGTGGTGTTACTGACAGGGGTGTCACTGACAGTCAGTGGTGTTACAGTAAGTGGTGTTACAGTCAGTGGTGTTACTGACAGCCAGTGGTGTTACAGTCTGTGGTGTTACTGACAGTGGTGTTACTGACAGTCAGTGGTCTTACAGTCAGTGGTCTTACAGTCAGTGGTGTTACGGTCAGTGGTGTTACAGTCAGTGGTGTTACTGACAGTCAGTGGTGTTGACACTGCCACCTGCGTGACTGATGGTGTCACTGCTGTTATCACCGGTGTCAGTGGTGTCACAAAGTTTTGATTAAAAAGTCCAACTGCATGAATTTTTTTTTTTTATGTATCAATTTATATATAAGTGACTGACAAAATGATTCCCAACTAATTTCACAAAAATGTGTAATTCTCAAATCAGAAATAACCCAAACAAAAACCCTATTCTATTTTAAATACTGGTAATCCCACTGATTTTTTATTTCTATTTTTGTCTGTGTGACCTTGTTTATTACATTATTTTGGTTCTTGGGCCCTGTTGTGCTATTTTATCTTTGGATCTTTTTTCTTCACTGTCACGAAAGCGAGGTCCTTGACTTTATGCAGGCATGGCCTACAATTTACACACATTTTCACATCAACAGCCTTTAGAAACAGTGGCACATCTACACATGGAGGAATCAAAAGCAAATATTTTTCATACTCCAAGTGCTGTCTGGAAACCGCAGGCTACAAATACCCATCAATAATTCTTTTTTAGTATATAATAAGAGTGGGCTTCGATACAAAAATGTGAAAGCTCTGGAATGCTAGCTTGTCAAGAAAGGCCTCGTCCTGAAACGACAGCAAGCTAGCATACGCCATTCAGAAAGGAATCTGACAGAGGCATGTCTCATCTGCATTTCATCCCACGTCTAACAACGTTTCTCAAAGTGAGTGATCACACGAGTGCCTTGGATTTCTCTGTGATACGTGCACACTGTATATATGTAACATCCCCATAAGGCTGAGTAGAAGGGGGCCTTGTCTGCATGTATGTAGATATTTTGGAAAACAGAATTTTATTTGCATTTGTAATGATAGTCAACATTTGTCAGTATTGTTTGTGGTGTTACTGATAGTCAGTCATGATACCGAAAGTGGTGTTATTGTCTGTGGTCTTACCGATAGTGACAATACGCATAGTGACGATACCGATAGTGGTGTTACCGAAAGTGGTGTTACAGATAGTGACGATACCGATAGTGACAATACGCATAGTGACGATACCGATAGCGGTGTTACTGATAGTGACGATACCGATACCGGTGTTACTGATAGTGATGATACCGATAGTGGTGTTACCGATAGTGGCGTCACCGATAGTGACAATACAGATAACGGCGTTACCGATAGTGATGATACCGATAGTGGCGTTACTGATAGTGACGATACCGATAGTGGCGTCACCGATAGTGACAATACCGATAGTGGCGTCACCGATAGTGACAATACCGATAGCAGCGTTACCTATAGTGACAATACCAATAGTGGTGTTACCGATAGAGACGATACCGATAGTGCTGTTAACGATAGTGGCATTACCGATAGTGACGATACCGATAGTGGCGTTACCGATAGTGGCAATACCGATAGTGATGATACCGATAGTGGCGTTACTGATAGTGGCATTACTGATAGTGACAATACCGATAGCAGCGTTACCGATAGTGACGATACCAATAGTGGTGTTACCGATAGTGACGATACCGATAGTGATGTTAACAATAGTGGCATTACCGATAGTGACGATACCGATAGTGGCGTTACTGATGGTGGCGCTACTGATAGTGGCGTTACCGATAGCGGTGTTACCGATAGTGACGATATAAATAGTGGTGTTACCGATAGTGATGATACCGATAGTGGTGTTACCGATAGTGGCGTTACCGATAGCGATGTTACCGATAGTGACGATACTGATAGTGGCGTTACTGATAGTGGCGTTACCGAAAGCGGTGTTACCGATAGTGACGATATAAATAGTGGTGTTACCGATAGTGATGTTACTGATAGTAATGATACTGGTAGTGGTGATACTGGTAGTCAGTAATGATTAATGATTATGGAGTTACTGATCCAAATTCAAACTGAGACAAACCCAGTGGCTATTTGAATAGCATTCACGTTATACTGGCTTGAGTAAACTAGTTTGTGTTCTTATGGAATAAACAGGGTTTTTTTTTACCCTTTTGGACTCTACAGTGTGAACACCTCTTCTGTACAGTGACTACTCTGACAAGTACAGTATCCACTCCACTGCCCAATGAAATGTGTTCCATAAAACATTTAGAGAGATTCTGACATCTTTTCTTCTAAACAAGATCCTACTGTGGAGGGAAAGGGGAGGTCATGCTGTCCCCTTCATGAACTGCTCTGCTGATTCATTCAGAGAGAAAGAGAGAGCAGAAAGAGAGATACAGTAAACATTATCACAGCGAGACAGTGATATACAGACTTACAACAGGAGACAGTCAGACACAGACAGAGAGAGACAGAGAGAGTGTGTGAGACAGACATAGAGAACAAGAGAGATCTATTGGGGAATTGGGGCAACATTACAATATCCATCACAAATGATGTCTAGAAATTTATGAGTAAAATGACCAAAAATTAAATAAAATTAATAATTTCTTTATAGTAAAATTTATGAGTAAAAATTTTTATTTAGTCAAAATCTATAAATCAAAAACATGCTTCAGACATAGGGAAAATGTGTAAATGTGTATATATATATATATTGCTCTTAATCCTAGCAGAAACAGGATTCCACAGGTTTTCGATTACCATTCTAAGGATGTTTCTTTAGCTGCAAGATGTAAGGTGTGTGATATCAATAGGCTAACATTATAAAGACCCCAGCTGCAATTACCAGTGGACTGACAGTCAGGAACCCTCATAGAGAAGAGCCATTGTCAGTTTCTACATGTTCTGTTATGGCATTATTTCCAGTAGTCGGTTACTGGTTTGGATTTATGATTGGTGGGCTTCATGATGACATCATCAGTTATACCAAATATTTTCATAGGTCTACTTTCAGTAACTCCAGACTTGAGCACTACTCAGAAGTTATTCAAAAGTTGCACACGCTGTGGCAGAGTTTGAGTAAAGCAGAGGCGTGTCACAGTTACACGGCATTCTGAACTTAAGCACATTTTCTTGCATGATCAAGGCTTAACCCACAATAAAACATGACACAAATATGACACAATCAATTAATAATATATGTGGACATGAGGACGTCAGAGGAAACACAGTTTACTCGTAGACACTGCTTATTTTGAGGACCAAATTCTTATTGATAAAACGATAACTGAACTTAAAGTGAGATGTAAAGGTAGCTGAAGACTGCCTGGTCAGCTTATCAGCTTAACTGTGGGCACGTTTTCATGAGTGTTTGTTTTTAAAAGCAGTTGTCTAGATCAGGGGGTTACCAGCGGCCCCCTGGTGTTCTGTGACGGAATTGCAGGTGGCCCCTGAATATCCATTTAATAACGTAGTTTCACTGTGGGAATCACTATTATTTTATTTTTTTAAACACACTTCCTTATATTAATTATTGTTTGTGAATAATCATTCATGCAAATATATAAAATGTATAAAAGCTAAAGTGACTTTTAGGATTAAAATAGTGCCCTTCCAGTATTTACTTGGTAGATTGTGCTTTGCCAATATTGAAATGCATCCCTAACATCTGCATCATTTACAGATTCGCATCTCAACCCCTTTCCTCACACACCATGACAACAGTCCTCAGGTTGCTTCTTAGTTAAAATGGTAGTCCCAGAGTCAGGATCAGTTAAAACCCGTAGTCAAGACGCCTGAGGAGCTCTTGGTCTGGAAAATTCTGGCAAAATCAGAGGCATGAACTAAACACAGGTTAATCAAAGTCCAACTTAGAAAACGACGTAAGCTGACTCTGAATATGTGTAACTTTCCCTGCGTAAATAACTTAAGTCACAAACTCTGAATATGGCCCTCATTTTCTTCTACAGACTTTTCAATACTTCATACACGACACCAAAAGGTTTCCCACCAAACTTGCACCAAATATCTCTCTCAGCTGGAGCTCTGCCTCCCCCGCCGAGCTCCCGACGCTAATTTAACACACCTGATCCAGCTAATCAAGGTTTTCTCTCACATCTGAATATGAGAGTGAGGTGCTTTAGATCAGATTAAACTCTGCAGGAGAGAAATCCCCCCCAGGCGCTGGGCCTAGACATTATCCGACCCACAGGGACCCTGAAGAAATGACTTCGAACTCGTCGTACCATCCGGCTTTTCCTCTGCGAGGGGATTTTGAAGCATTTCCTTCAGAGCATTGCTGTGTTTGCTAACCAAATGGCGCTAACGGAAATCACCCATCTGTAAACAGAACAGAGTCGTGATCATGAGAGGAGGCGCATAACCTGAATGCTAATTTGCTCCGATGCTAATTTTCTAGACGTCTTGACACATCGGGTAAAGTGTGTTAATCATCGACGTCACGCACAGTGAATGTACATTGGAGCTGTTTTGGCCAGAACACAGGATTAGAGGTGACTGATAATTGTTTACGCCTTTGGCTATAATGAATTTCTGTGTTCTTTTTTTTCTTTTTCTTTACGAGTGAGTGCAGCCGGGTCTTGTTTTTGAAGGGAAACAAGAGGAGGAGGAAAAAAACGAAACAATAAACACTGGATTCAGGCGACGGTTAATGAATTCCATATTCATTAACTCATAAGGTCATACGAAAGAGGCAGATCTTATAATTGCTCTTTGGCATGAATGTGTGTATTTATTCATTTTCTAACAGAACAGCAATAATAATAAAATCTAAAACAAATCGAATTATTTCCTCTAGTCATGTGTACTTACATAAAATTATTGGGATCAAACCACTCACAACAGGCTGCACGACTCCAGATAAGAGTGTGTGTTGTTTTCGCACACAAGCCTGTAATTAATTGCGAGCTATTTTTGGCCTTGAATGGAAAACTGACCTAAACGGCTTCTGTTTCATATTCAGTATGTGGTGCGATCTAATCTACGAGTTTACAGTACAGTCAGGGGCTCTGTGTACCAAAACCACACAGACCTCGTCCCATCATGTTTCTAAACACAACTGTGGAATTTCCCTCACATTATCTTTTGCTTCGTAATAGATTTTCTTAATCCCACAAAGCTGCTGAATTCTCAATTTTGATTGTAATTTTCGATAACAGCAGTTCTGGACAATCTACAGAATCTAAGGCTATTAAATGAATTAATATTTACCTTTCGGCGCAGGAGTTACGAGTCCACATAAGGGGCTGAATGCAGATGCTGAAAAAGTCGACTTCTACGGATGCAGTGCTTGTAGCAACAGTCATTGATAAATGTCACAAATGTAGTGAATGTCAGTATTATTCACTAGATGCCACATACGCATGCAGCAATGACCTAACCTAGTTTTAGCGTACTGTGTGGCGTGCGACGCTTGCTCACAACATGGTAAATAACATAGTAAAAACAAAAGTCTGATATCAGATGCTGATTTGGAAATGTTGGAAGTGAAATTAAACACACAGGAGACGGAGCTGGAAATACCCAAGCTGCTGTCCATACAATAAAATGTGTTTTGTCAGTTCTTCTGTCAGCTTATTTTTCTTCAGAAATTTAGATTTTTGGCCACAAATATTCAACACAAAGGGTTCACAATTTATTCAGCACTGAAACAGTTCACGAATTAACATGTCCATCGTGAAACGTTTCTGGAAGGACCGTTTGTGTATCATGTAAGGAGTCTCCAGTGTCGGAGCTTTGTGACAGTGAGAGGTAAAGCTGGATAAAACTTCCCTGACATCTCCAGGACAGAGGAGTTTATGCTTTCTTGGTAACACGACATGCTATTTTTAAGTTTAACAGTTATAGTAACAGTGTAACATTTTTGCTATAGTTACAGTAACAGTGTAACATTTTAGCCACAGTTATAGTAACAGTGTAACATTTTAGCCACAGTTATAGTATCAGTGTAACATTTTAGCCACAGTTACAGTAACAGTGTAAGATTTTTACAGTGTAACTGCACAAGTGACTGTTTTATTCCTCCCGTTTTACATCTCAACAGTGTGTCTCAAAGTAGATATTTTATTTATCTGGATGTCATTTTAATTTGCTGCCAAAAGCAAAATAAAAGCGAGGTCATGGCAGTCGTATTGCTATAAACAAACTGGAGCCAGAGTCAGCGGGACATACGTGCCTAGTCGCTTTATTAGAGAACATCAGAGGATCGTAGGTGAAATCCACACTGGGGGAGTCAGCTCACATGAAGACAAGGTCAATGCAGCAAATCCATACTCCTATTCAAAACAGACAGGAAACAAACATAACCGAAAAGAGCGCTAGCAACACGAATACAGGAAATACGGAGACTAGAGAACCAGACACTCGGGAAGCTTATGAACTAAGGAATGGAGTTGGAAATTTTAAGACGTACAGAAGAGTCAGTGGAAGGCCATGGATTTTGGCTCTGCGGTCTGGAGGGAAACTGTTGCAATGAAGGAAGGAATCATACAGAAAAGTTGTAAAACTCGAGCTGGAGTTCTATTCAAATGTTTCACAGTTTTTAAACCAGTTCTCAAAAATTCAGCGAAAATGAATCTGTCATTCCATAAGTGGCGGTCCTGCGGAAATCCCAATGATGATGTGATCCGTGAGAAACTCAAAGTACTCAAATTCCACCTGTATACCACAAGAAAAGAATGACAATCCCTCGCTTTAATTTCATACGACAAAAAATACAATTACCAAAAAACCACAAAGCCAAAACTCCTCAGGTTATAGTGTTACCTCTGACCGTAAAAAATAAACTGACACTGGAGACTCCTTCCATAAATCTTACAGAAAACTTCGTATCCGTGTTTACACACATTTTAATCCGTTTATGTATAGCGTGCGGCATACACGTCCCTGTCAATGAGCTGTCACGATAGAAACCATAACGTACTTCAGGCAGAGCTGCTGGTATTGGAAACACGTCACCTTCTGACCAATCAGAATCCAAACGGTGCTGTGCTTTTTTAAGTCGGACTACACCGCCGAGTCCCTGGTGTGAATTACATGGTGGATAAGAAGATGAACAGATAGTTTCCGTCTGTTTTTCTGCATCACTTCATCCCGAGTGTAAGAAAACAAAGAGATTTGACTAGAGAGACACCTGCTGGTGCGCCATCATCTTTTTCCCGTCCTGTATCACACACACACACACACACACACACACACGTGTCTGTCTTCTCAGCTATGTAACCTGTGAAATAAAGTCATTACCGACTCGTGGTTTTGCTGTTCATCTTCGTTCGACCATCAATCACTTCGCGTGGGTTTCATTGACCGAGCTTGACCTTGGTAATCATCTATAGATCTGTTCTCTGATCCAGCTAATGGTTCCCTATAGACATCCTTCTCTAACTCTAACACACACACACACACACACACACACACACACACACCACGCAAGCACAAAACAGCCATATGAGAG
>JAQMYM010000033.1:27885708-27905124 GCA_030014255.1 Parauchenoglanis ngamensis
GAGAGAGAGAGAGAGAGAACTGTGAATCTGCAGTTTGTCTGATTATAGCTGAAACGTCTGCTGCAGCATGTCTATAAGTGTGTGTGCGTGTGCGTGTGCGTGTGTGTGTGTGTGTGTGTGTGTGCGTGTGTGTGTGTGTGTGTGCGTGTGTGTGTGCGTGTGCGTGTGTGTGTGTGTGTGTGTATTCCCAGCCTGCTCATCTCTCAGTAATGGTGTAGATTTAAAATCGCTCGTTCTACCGGAGCTGGCGTCATTAAATAGTTATAAAGCAGCCACGCTGACCTGGGCGCGGCCCGTGTCACGCCGAGAGGCCATTCTGCCTCCACATTTTAGAACTCTTGAGTGTTTTTTCTCCGCCTGGATCCTGGGAGGGTTTGGTGGGGTTACTACTCTGTGAGCAATCGACTCGCCCGAAGTTTCAAGGTGAGGCTGTTGTCAAGGCGTCAGGTCTCTTATTAGTTTCTGAGCCGGCCGTCTTATTATGCATTCTGGAGGGAGCGCTCTTCTCCGAGAATTTTAATTAGTGTGACTTTAACAAAAGACAGAGGATTGTGCCATCTGCCTTCAGAACAAGGATCCCTCGCTAATTAAAACACCTAGGCCAGCTATTAGACTATAATACCTACTGAGGTGGAGGGATTTTACAACAGGGGCAGGGAAATTTATACGCATGATGGACCGAGGTGGAATCTTACGACAGCTCTGGAGCTCCAAAAACCATCGCTTTGTGTAAATGTTACCACTTCTACCATTATTACTAAAACATACTGCAGATATAGAATAACCAGGGCTCTTCAGAAAGTATTCACCCCCTGGGATTATTGCTCTTTTTGCATCACATTTCAGCATTTCAGAATGGGATTTTGTTGTTCTGCTCATTTTGAAGTGCCTCTGTACAGAAAAAGATGATAAATATTCACTTCCTCAGTGTGAACTGTCATTTTGCAGCCATCACACATTTGATACATCTCAGATGTGTCTCTATGAGCTGTGTGCTTTCAGATTTAGGCATTTTCCTCCATTCCTCAATGCAGATTTTCTCCAGCTTGGCCAAATTAGACGGAGAATTCCTGTGTAGTTTCGGCTCTGCGCTTTGGCTCACATATACTGTATATTTTTGCACTAAAAGCAGATTTCTAGCTGACTGGAACACATTCTTCTCAACAATTTGTGTATATTTGGCTTCATCCATGATGTCTGTGATGGCAGTAAGCGTTATAGTTGCTCCTGTAGTGCGCGCGAGCACGATGCTCCCACCACCATGCTTCATCACAGGAACGAATTTTCACTGGATTTCGTTTGTGACAAAAAAATAGCACTGGCTTTAGAGTAAATGGCTCAATTTTAGTCGCATCGTGAGCACAAAATCATTTTCCCGAAGCTAGAGTTTCTAACGTGGCCTTTCTCAGAAGTGGCTGCTCTCCTGTAGATCTATGGAGAGCTGATAATGTTGAGTTCTGCACAGGTTCAGCCCTGAGCTCTGCGCTCTAGCTGGACTCCTGGACACTTCCCTGACACTTGCCCTTCTTGCCCGAGCACACGGTTTGGCCTGATGTTGGTATAGTTTCGCTGGTGGCATATTTTTGTTATGATATGTTTTAATCACCTTCTCTGGGTTTTTACTTCATCTCAAAGCTTCACGCTCAGTTCCTTGGCCCTCACGACAGCAGGACTGATCTGATCTGCCGTTTTACCTGCGAGACCTCCCAAAGTCAGAGATATTTATTGTGCAAGCATATCATCGAGCACAAGTGGATTTAAAATGAACCCAGGTGCACTGTAGGTAGCATATTTAATGTTTATGTAACGTTAACATTTAGATTGCTAAAAGAAAGGGGTAGGGGGAAAAATCTGTGGGGTTTTTTATATTGCTTTAAATAATTCTGAGGACATCTAAATACTTTACATCATTTTATTTCTGTGGGGGGTGAATACTTTCCAAAAGCACTATCTATATACAGTATATATATTCCTCATGTAGGATGTTGCTCAGAAAGAAACCAGGCAGAAACTTTCGCCATAAAAAGTGTTAATTGTTCATTTATCCGTCTTCTGTAAGCACTTTATCCTGATCAGGGCCTCGCTGGATCCGGAGCTGATCCTGGGAACGCCGGGCAGGATGCAGGAATACACCCTGGACAGGACACGAGCACTTCGCAGGGTGTGTAAACGTTTCTCATGACCATGACTCCTGGCATTATTCCAGTTGCTACACGTCTGCATTACGTGTTACAGTCTTCAGCGTTCGGAAACATTGCTCGGGACGGATTTCCGCTTTCAGGCACATAAACACTCAATATCTATTACTCTGTTTAGTGCAGAGGTGTGAGAGAAAAGCCACAGCTCGGCCATTTCCTCTGCGTGTGAAGCTTTACAGCGTGTCGGTGTTTCTTCAGCGCTAAAGCTGTGTGTCTTTTCTCAGAGAAGTCATGGAGTGACATGAGATCGAATCCTGCTGTGTCTAACAGGAACAATATCAGAACTTGGAATGAGTCAGGGATGGAAGCGTCAGTGTGTTCTCCAGAGATAAGCAAGCCGGGGCGTTTCACATAAACTTTCTGAGCACTGACTAGTACCATATCACCACATATGCACCCCACGATGCAGCGTATGGTACAGTCCGAATGAAACACAGAAGCTATAGATAGCTCAGAGATGTTGACTTCTGAGCCATGGGTATATCTGCCTCTCTAATAGTGCACATGACCCTTCTGTTCCTGTTCCAGCACATTCAGAATGGAACATTCACACACACACACACACACACACACACCACTGTGCTAAGGATATTAGCATTACTAATGTTCTGAAGAAAGCACAAACAGAATACAACTGTAACTTACACCAAGTTGCCATTTTGTTTCCTTCTGGTTGCCATGGCTTCATTGGTAGCGCAACGCTATGGTGGCCATTTTGGATCAGACCAGCAGTGACAGCATCGACAAAGGGAGCAGAAGTCGTTCATTTCCAATAGTGGAAATACTTCCAATTGCCGTGGCATAGCGACTAAAAATAAAGTTCAATTTAATGCAAATGAGCAGCGACAGTCGAGCAGCGACCAATCAGAGTGAAACATTTCCTTAAACTTTAGTTCCTATACTAACATTTTAGTTGTCTTCACACATGGAGTGCTACTTTGCTACTAGAGTTAAATACTTATAATATTTATTAGTGTATACATTTTTTAGAAATGGATGAGGCATGTTCTTTCAATACATTTGTAGCTCACTTCCTCAAACCTACTGTATGTTAGCCACGCCCACAAGCTGACAGCCAGCAACGGCGACATACAGAGACAAAGTTGTTACCCGTGTAAGTAGATACATTCTACGGGAAACATTCAACACAATTATGCACGTATACAGTAATATATTGTATATTGGTTAGATCCACAGAGCTTTTTATTCCTGAACTTTCCACCAGCAGAACACATCAGACTTTCAGTAAGCGTTTAATCCTGGCCAGGGTCTCAGTGGATCTGGAGCTGATCCCATAACCCTGTGCAAGGTCAGAGGAGCCACCCCAGGTGAGACCCCAGTCCATCGAAGGGCACCACACACACACGTTCACGCCAAGGGGCAGTTTATCACGGCTAATCCGTTTACCTTTATGTTTTTGCGGCCTGGGAGGAAACCCACGTGAACACGGAGAGAACATGCGGCGAAATCCACGCTGGCATTTATCCGAGCTCGGGATGGAACCTGGAGCCGTGCGAGGACGTTATTTATAGCTGACTTGTACACACATTTGTGAATATCAGTGTTAGATCATTATAGGACATTATTATTATTCAGCTCATGCTTATAAATACAGAAGCTACAGCAGAGCCCGTGTAGAGGTCTGGGAGAAAAATCTGAATTTCCTGCTCCAGTCACTTCAACTTTTTTTTTTCCTTCTAGTTGTAACAGTGTTAAGTGCGCTCATCTCTTCATAGCTAACACCTCAATTAGCAAACACTGATGCTTTTGTTTTTGCATTAGCTTCCCACACATTGTTTTGTTTTGAGATTAGCGCTGCGTAACACCGCTGAATTGTCTAATCACTCAGGTTTACCCTCAGCTTCCACTCTCACTACTCCAAATATCACATCACATCTGCAAAAAAGCGCCCGTAATCTCCTGTAGCCGAAATCAGCGTCTGGTTAAGAACCCTTGAAAAGGGACCAGCACAAAAGCGCTGCTAATGCGTAAGCTCACCTTTCTTACACAAACTGTAATGCGATGTCAAGAAGACGGACGTGGCGGAAAGCACACAGACGCAGGGTCTGAATTTTAACACGCTGGATTATTATATGTAATGCGTCCCCGAGGAGCTCGAGAGAGAAAAGAGGGAAATACAATCATCAGCTACAAACATCGCTCGCCTCGGCACCTGACCGCGGCAAAATCTCGCTCTGTTTATAACACAGAGATGTTCTCTGGATCCCGACATCTTCGTGACCTTTTGCAGTTTTGCACGACAAGCTGTGTTTTTTATATCAGATTAATTTGTGATGTATTGACAGCGGCGGTAGCGTGTGTGTGGTTGCTCCACAGCGTCCGGTGGCTAACTCCAGATCGAACGCTGATGCTAACCCAAAGTGCTTTTTACTGATTTATCCGGAGCTGGAACTTGAATCATCAAAGTGGCGAGGATCCGTTTGAAGGCGTCCTGATCAGACGGGACAGCACTTAGAGAGAGATAAAAGCAGACGATGTGATAATGCTGATCAACGTGAAAGAAGATACATCACAAACGTTAGGTTAAGAGAGGAAGATGTGGCGAGGAACGCTTAATTGGCTCTCGAGTGCCGCCATTCGTTAATAAGGCAACTACGAAGGAGGAGTGAAAATGATAAATTACAAATGGCATACAGCGGTGAGCAAACCCAAGGTTACGCTCATGACTAAACGCTGGAAACTGCAGATTGTCCTGCTCTTATCCTCCTGCGTCCTGCTCACACTAGGGTCGGTAAAGAGGGATGCTTGCAGTCACTTCCTGCTTGCTTGGCTTCCGTGTGGACGTGAGAAGCTCTGACAGTTTAAAACTGTCCAAGAGGAAGTCCGGTCAAAATATCTCACGCAAAATGGCTTCATATTCCAATCATCCATCCTGTTTTTAGTGATCTAAGCTTATAATAAAGAAAGTCAAAAGCATCTCTAATGATTATAAAACAGATTTCGTACTCGTTTGCCTTCATGGAATTCCAGCTCAGAGACGTCAGAGCTCCAATAACAAATTTTCCAAGATGGGAAACTTCTAATTGAAGAGACGTCTATTAAAATCCACAAAGGCTCTAACGATGCGTCCATGACAACCGCGAACGTAAAGATTTTCACCACTTTTATTCAGTTCATATTATATCAATTTATGTATATTACAGGAACTGGAGTAGATGTACTGAACAGATGGTCTCACACACACACACACACGCACACATACGCACGCACACGCGCACACACACACACACGCACACACACACACACACACAATGGCACAATGGTAAAAGAAAAATATAGAAAATAAGACAGAAAATCAACAAACATTTATTGCACTGTTGTGTTTAGTTACACAAACGGGGCGGAGCTTGATTAAAACAGAGGCGTGTCTTAGTTACGCCCCATTCCGAACTTTTCCTTGCGTGTTATCAGCTTGCGTGAAGTCCAGCGCCACTCTCTGACAGCTTGATGTAACTACAGTTCCCATATTATACCAAGTACTGCTGAATGTCATTCAAAGACAATAGAAACATATAAATGCATGCACTTTATGTCCCTTCAGCGTCTAGGAAAAGGGGTTTTTCTACACAGGACATTGAAGGAGAGAGAAATTCAGAATCAGAGACATCACTAATCTCAAGGGTTAATTATTTTCTGAATAAATGTTTAATTTACTTAAAGTGTAGTAGATGGGTATAAAAAAGTAACAACAAGAGTAATAATAATAATAATAATGATAGTAATAAAATGTACTATAACAAGATGCGCTGGATCAAGTGCTATTTTATTATATTGTTAAATCAAACCAAAAACCCTGTTGCGTAACTTGGCTCTGAATACACGCACCTTTCCCTGCATTAATATTTATTTATGCAGCTTTTTAACTCCATTCACTCTGAATGTAGCTCTTTGGATCCATTGACAGCAAAATTCACATGAAATAATTCGAACTTAATACAAATGTCCTCTTAGGTGTAAAGTCACGTAGCGCTTTACATTCAGATTCCCATAAACTATACCTATCATTATAGCAGCTATAAACGGCGTTCCCGCACCAGCCTCGCCTTTTCTCTATCATGAGGTTAACAAGACAAAAAAGCTCAGCTTGTCACGTGACTGGGGAATTTAGAGAAGCGTGCACTGTAAAGATGTCTGCAGACATCACCGCCTTACTTTAAGAAAACTTCACAATAATCTTTTTTTTTTTTTAATCGTTTAATCTGGTGCATCCGCACTACAAGCTGTTACTATAGAAACAATAATGTATACATTAGTACTGTATAAATATGTGATTTGCAGCTGCACTTCTGTCAGAGCCTCGGCTCTAGAAAATGATTCAACACCATGACATCTGAAACGCTGTTTGATGATATTTCCTGAAGCCTCAGAAATATCGAGGCGTCGCCTGAAAGCCACATCGACAGCGGAAGATAAATGTGTGTGTGGATTCGTGATGAGGCTTCGATTTCCGTCAGTAAGCAGAGATAAATATGCTGTATTAATTTTCTTTTGGAATTCTTGAGAAGGTGTTTGTTCTGAACCCGTACCGACTTTCAGGACGCTCGCGAGATGTAATCGAATATTTTCGGATCTCAGACGAGGAGCCGTTCATCAAAACCGTCTGACCTGCGATGGTTCTGGGATACGAAGGCATATCCGTGTCTCATAATAGTCCAACACGCTGAGCGTCTAAATATAGAGCCTGAGCGAGGCGGTAGCAAACGAGTTGGGAACAGTTCATTCATATATCTTAAGAGTTTCAAATGAAGCAACTCTCACAGATGTTCGCTCATTTTTAGTGGAAAGATTATTGCATTATTGCATTACTTATTTTTAACAATACAGAGTAGATGTGTAAAAATCTACAGTATGTTCTCATTTATGGATTACCTGCTTTATTTTATTTCGTTTCCTGTCAATCAAACTTTGTGGGCGGGATCAGACTTCAAAAAAAGACAATAATATGCAAATTAGCTAAATCCAAGCTGGAATGATTCCTCTGAGGAACCCTTGGCATGTGTGGTGCGAACGTTCCTTCAGTTCCCCGCTCACTACTTTAGTTCCCACTTGCAATTAGTTCCTGTTTCCATGGTTTCGTCTCATCCTGTCTTATACAACCTCTCAGTAAATGTGTACAGACATGTTAGGAAAAGAAATAAAGCTTGGAAGGACGTAGCAGAGATCATTGGTGCGTCTGGTGAGTGTACGTAGCTAATACAATTAGCTTGCTTTGCTACTCTGCACACAGCGTGAACAGCATGACGAAGTCTCTCACTGATCAGTGCGTTAGTTAATTTGTGTTTAGACGTTAGCTGTAGTTTAACTAAAAAAAAAATAAAAAAAACGCTGAGCAGTGCACACCTAAGGAGTTCTCTAGACTTAGAGCTTCAGTACAACATCCACTAAAGCAAAATGCTAAACAGCGAGCATGCTAGCCATTATGTGTTGATACATAAGCTAGCTAATGGTATACCACCCTGTGGGTACAGACATTCCAATTCTGGATTCTGATTGGTCAGAAGGGGATGCACCAATAAATAGATACAAAAAAAGTCTTCCCTAATCTTCTCTTGAGAATTCAGAAGAGTAGAAACTGCACAAGCACACGGAGATATTTTCCTAAAGGTAATTTGCATATCATGCATATTCATACATCAGTGAATTTTAATTAGGTTAAAGGTGTAGAAATGTTCCCAGGTCATTTCAGTGCTTTATTAAACATATTACACAATGTGCTATTGAACCTCAGATCAGTGTTTAATAGTTTAAAGCAACACGTTCTGTGAGCTGCAAATAACACGTCAGTCAAACTTGCCAAAATCGTGATCTCATTAAGCAGCCTGTTGTCTCAAAAGGTTAACTGACTTCTCCTGATTTGGATCAAACGTTGTTTTATGCCGGTTAGATTTGCTCAAACATGAAGATGAAGCACCTGCTTTGCATTTTTAAGGTCTTTAATCCTCCAGCGACCTCCAAGCCGCAGCACGTAGGTGCGGCGTGGGTGCGTTCGGCGCTAGGTGCGAACTTCCCGGTGCCTCGGGGGAGCCAGCAGAAACAAGCAAAGGGGAATTAAGAGAACTTTTTTGCTCGGTTACTTCGTTCCAACTCGAGTAATGAGACAAGGCTCCCCGTGGCTGTAGGAGCAGCTCTTAATAGGCAGCGAGAGATGAGGACAGAGGCTACGTGGAACGCCGTGGGAATGAGGCCGGATCACACGCTCCGGAGACGCCGACAGAGCCATGATTCCGCTTCAATTATGGCGCGCTGCACCTGCCGGACCCCCGCTGATCCTCCGATACAGCCACGCCGGCCTCGGGATTCTGCAAGGCGCCAGAACAAGTCTGATATAACGAGGATCAGCTGCTTAAGTACTGCTATTGATCACTGCTCTGGTTATAACAATGGATATCAGAAAGGGCTCTTTCCATCGACATGGGTCTCCACTGCAAAAATATTGGCGCCCATTGAGAACACATGTAGAATGCACAAAATTTCTGCATAATGATTCACTTATTTACACTTATTTCTATAAAAAAAAAAGATATATGTTGCAATAGTATTCGTACCATGCCCCCCCACCACCATAATTATTACACTATAGTGTTGCTGCCACAAAGTCTCTGGATTTTAACCGTGTTGAAATCCTGTGCTCTTTAAGACGCTATCCTGAGAATATAAAAGCTTAAAATGAAACTCATGGAGGAAGATTGTCCAACATCGTCTCCTGCTTCGTTACACATCACAGGGAAGGATTCCTGTTCGGTTATCATCTGTGAATTGTGTGGGTGCCAATACTTTTGAAACCATCCTTCTGTTCAAGGTCCCCATATGCTTAAGGTGAAAAAACACCATGACTCGTTGCATGTGATATTCACTGGATTTTTTGCTCACTTGTTTTTTTACTCATCTCTGTCTAATCAGTCGCAGGAACTACCATATGGACCTCATAGACACGTGTCAGCACAGAGCAGCATGCTAACTCTCGCTGGCGCTAACGCTAACACACCACAAACTGCTCGTCCATTACAGCACACTCTTTAGAAAGGCTTTGTCTCAAATCACCTCATCAGCAGCAGGCTGAAATGATCCAACTTCGTCAACGAGGGACTTGTATTGTTAAAACTCGAGCCCTTTTATAGACTTCAGTGTTCCAGGCTAATAAAACATTCCTTTCTCCTGGTTTCTCGTCTTCATCTCGTTCTGACGTGATCCAATTCAGGTGAATCTCTTCAAAGGACAACACATGATCATAGAGAGTGGATGAGTGACTACCAGCGCTTGGCACGAGGGAAAATAATAAGTGGCGGTAATCATTTCTGGCACTTTAACCCGGTGTTAGATGGCAGGATTTCGCTGTTGCAGACAAAATTTGCACTTCGTGAAATCATGTTTTTGGTTGTGAGCCTACATTATGACGTGCTGTTATGAACAAAGACAGCTGAGTGAGGAAAATTATCATATAATCATAATGTGATGAAGTGGAGTTACTGCTACTCTTATTATTTTCCTATAACAGCACGTCTGGAGGTGTTTTATTCCTCTTATCCCAGAGCAATCACCTTTTTAATGACTCAAGAATAAAACGTCCGAGTTTTTTTCTCAGTTTACAGTTACATTTCACGTCGATGAATGCTCGCGAAACAAGTTAGCTGCTGTTCTCGCTTACGTTATAGCAGCTATAAACAGTAGTTCCCTCACCAAGCCATCTTTTTTCTCTCTCTTGAAGTTACTAAGAGAAAAAAGTGCAAGGTTACCTGCATACTCTATGTGTTACATAAACATCTCGCTGCTTTAAGAAAACCTCGTCATATGAACACTTTTGTTTTCGTTTGCGCATGTGGAGTTACAGTTCCCTGCGAATGAGCAATAACGTGTCGGAACGAGCGCATTAATATGAACCAGTCAGAGCTGCTGTTGTAGAAAATCTGACCAATCAGAATCCAGACTTCAACGGCGCTGTGGTGTTAAACGAGATATCTCAGCCGTTAAATGGACTTCCTGTTCCAGTAATACTGTTATTATTAGCTAGACAGTCCTTTTGAATCTGTGGCTAGTCATGGGTAAAGCGGATAAAAAAAAAAAAACAGAAGCGCTACTCAAAAGCCTGGTCCACTAAAGCACCGGTGAAAGGAGAAGGAATGATATAAGCGCTCTATAGCAACACCGTATGCACTAAGCGCTCAACACTGGGATGAAATGTTAATCATATATGAAGTGATGTCGGGCTGTGAAAAGCTGCCTCAGTGTCAAATCCCCCTCTTGTTTTAGCTAACAATGTAGTTGGCAAATAAAGCATCTTCCCAGAGTGCTAATTAGCTTATTATCTTATCTGAGGCTAACGAGTGAGGGTGTTATCTTCAGGAATTATCAGCTAAACATTAAACGCTGGATGTAAACCAAAACAGCATGTTAGAGAAAGTATAAAGAATTATCTTCATGACACATACATCTTTTTTGTAGCTATTAGCACCTTTTTTCGCTTGAGGTGTTGCTTTATCTCTAATTCAAAGAGAAGATTCTCCTGGCATGATTAGCGTTTATTAGATTAGTAGCGTTCACTCTCGCGCAGGCATTCAGGAGACCTGGCTTATCACTAAGCGGTCGCTAGCTAAAGGTGCCTCAGGTGAGGCTAATTAGTGAACTTCAAAGAGGTTCACTGTGACTAGCTTTAAGCTTCTTTTTTTTTATAAGCTGAATTAATGATATGCTTCATTTTGTCTTAGCAAAGATGCTACGTTCATCAAATACAATTAATACTGTTACAGCAAAACACTTGAACTGAATCCCTGTTAGCATTAGCTTCAGCTCCGATTTCTCTCAGAATTACTCACATATAATAATGTTCGTAAACCTGACAGGATTTCTAAGCGAATTTTACTGCTAGCTAACTAAAATGAGACACTACATAGGAATTCCTGGAGGATTTTAATGTTAAAGTGCATAATCTTTACTGCTAAAGCTAGCCAGTAAGCTAACATAAGCCAAGCCGACAAGATTTCTATGAAAATTTCAAAACATGTCTGTTCATATGTCTATTTAATTAGCGAACCACAATGACCTAACTCTGCAGGAACTCTGGAGATTTAAATCATATTCATGAGCTTTTATCATTCATCATCTTGATAATTTATACTCGTTATCTTCCATGCTAACACTGGCGAGCTAGGAGCTAACAACCGAATTTTGGAGAATATTTTAAAATCATATTTCTAACTGTTTCTAATTTGCACTCATTTCATGAGCCAGGATTTCGGAAAAATGTCATCATTTTGTTAGCTAGCTAACAAAGACTAACTACATTTACAGGAATTCTATCTTTGATGTTCTGTTTGCCGATCGCTCGACCTCGTTTATGTTTGCGTTTATGTTCGTTTATTCTCTCGGCTGCCGATTTTGTACCTCTGCCCAGCTTGTGTGTGTGTGTGTGTGTGTATACAATAAACTCCATGAGTTTTACTAAGCCATCTCCTCACCTGCGCATGCGTCCCGCCCAACACCGCACTCGTGACAGTCACAGCTAATACTAGCCACCTGGTTAACATGCACTAACCTCATGATAAATTTTAAGTCATACTTATACGTGTTCGTTCCTGTCACTGGCAGGCTAGCAAATATGCGCTAACAACAGAATTTCTTTGACTAATTTTAAATCCTATTTTTAAATATATCTATTTAGATTGTTACCTCATCATAACCTTTACTACTGCTAAATGCTAGCTAGCTAAAGAATACATTTCCACAAGCTTTACTGTTGCTAAACGCTAGCTAGCTAAATAAAAATCTGCTTACTTCACAGAAATTCTGGGAGAATTTTTACATCGTGTTCATAAATGTCAGCATTCATTGCTAACGCTAACTATCTGGCTAACGTGAGCAAAAGTCTCAGAGGTGTGTGATGTGACGCTCTCGAGTGAAGCAGCGCTTCCTTATCCTTCCTGTGTTCGAGGAGGACAGAAGTGTCTCAGAATCGTTAGCGGCCGGACAGAGCGAGTCCTTCACAGCTTCTCGCCCATCAAGGACGAACAAAAAAAACATGACAGGGGAGTATTAAAGAGAAAACACATCTGCTGTTGTCACACTCAAGCGCTCGGGAGGAAGCAGAGGCCCTAATGACCAACACACACACACACACACACACACCTCACAAATTCTGATTCATTATTTTATGGGGCAGAATTCATGCTGGAGGCGAACAGAGCGACTCAAAGGCTAACACAATTATCTGTGTGTGACGGATGCTGCCGGATGTTTACGTGTTCATCTTGAAGACCGATCGTTTCCCGATTCAGCTGTATTTATCAGCCGTGTCTAAAGTTTGAGGCTTTAAAGCTCGCCGTATTTCATTTATTAAGATCTCGTATGGAGACATCAACATAAAGACAAGCCTGAGTGCCGAGTGCCGGGCGCTTGACAGATAATTGGACACAGTTAGATAGCTCTGAGCTACACGCTAACAAATGAGTGCTAGCAAAGCTTTTTGGGGGGAAAAAAGGGGGGAAGACTGCATTCGGCTGGTCAGCTAACTGTCGTGAATTGTGGGTCTGACTAAGCGCTTTCCCGTGCCGGTGTCATTAACATGCCAATCAGCTGGGCCGAGAGAACCCGACACTCCAATCAATCAAGGCGATTGCTTGTGTCACGAGACGGCTGCAATCAGCACCGAGGGCTCGACCTGTTGCCTGCACTTAATCGACACGGCGCGTTTAGTTAACATCACCACAAGCCCTGCATCTTTAGGAGTCAAGCCTGATGGCGTGCACAGCAAAATAATGCACGGGTGAATTTAGAGACGGCTGACAGGAGTCACAGTAAAGGCTACGCAATTTACACACTAAACTGCGCAGAGTGGAAATGTTACACACTGAAACAGCACGAGTGCTACAGTCCACTTTACACTGGACGACGTTGTTGCCTACCTAACCCCGACTTCACACAGCGCTGCCGGACGCACCGCGGTCACGGCAAAGAGCAGCAGCGCGGTTCGGCTTTAAGCTGCTTTTGCTGCCCCACCATTCAGTCATGAGGCGGATTTACATTTCCGGCATGTTTTTTCCGTTTGTTTGGTTTTTGTTTATTTTGTTTGCGAATAAAGCACAATTACTTCATCATTCTGATTTTTTGATTACTTGTGTAGTCCTTTACTAGGTGTACAACAATCATAATAACATTTTTATTAATAATAATGTCAAGAACGGTTCATTTTCATATCACAGATAACGTGACACCTCTTGTAGCCTGATTTATGATACAGTCTAATATAAAGAAAATACTATACGTAAGATAGCCGACTAAATAATTTTCCTCCCATTCCTGCCCACGCGCACGAAGCTCCGCCCCCGGAGCCTGTGGTGGCCTGTAGAGTTTGACTAAAGTTAGCATTAGCAAGTGGTCATGGCTTTCAACCTCTAAGCGAACACGTGAGCTTCGGCTCACGCTGTTTTATGACGATGATCCAGCGTACATTCGCTTTCCTGGTTTTCTTTGAAACGAACTCTTATGGACTTTTAAGCTAAAGTGTTAGCATTGCTAGCATCATTAGCTACATGCTAAACATGCCAAGTTACAACACTGTAAACACACAAAATCTTGGCTGTCAATCAATGAGGCTGGGCTAGAGAGTCTTCTCTATCCTGATCTTCTTTGTAATGAACTCTTATTTCCAATTTTGTTGTTGTTTTTTGTTGAGAGCTCTAGTGCAACTAGTCTAGTGTTTGTTGCATGGACGCTTAGCTATATAGCGTTAATGTTATACTGCAATGCAACAGGAAGTGATGCGTGTGACTGCTTGGCCTGTTGCACATTGGAGCTGTTAGCATGCAAATAGCGCTAAAGTGTTATAAATGTGACCGGATCAGTGTAAGTGACGAGTAAAAGGGACTTTGTAGCATAAATGTGCATGCATTAGCATATACCAATAACAGTCACACATATCAGAGGCTTTGGATTCAAGCAGATGCCTTAAGATTTTTTTTTTCTTTCTGGAGTTTCTAGAAGAGTTGAAGGAAAACGGCCGAGCCAAGCGCTTTGGCAAAACAAAAGAGTCGCTTTCAACAAAGCTTGTTCTCAGCAAAGCTCGTTTTCAAGGTCGTTTCAGAAGAAACAGACATCCTGCGGGCAAAAACTAGCCAAGAAAGAACCCGACGGAGACGATAAGAAGCAGCGGAAAGTTGTGAAGGTTAAGCCGAGGGCTGGGGTTAGCTTTAATCACAACTAAACTCTTAAAAAAAACCTCGATCCAGAAGAACATGTAGGAATTCTGATGAATTATGCATGCGTGTGTGTTCGACTACGCTAATTGCATTACTCTGTCTCGAGACACTTTGTCCCCAAAATCAGCTGCCGTTACACATCGGAACGTAAACGCGCAGATGATGATGAGGACACGTGGCGTAGCCGTGAGCACTATTATCACTCGAGGTGTGGTAAGAAAATGACAACACGTTCGTGTACTAAAGCAGGAAGGTGAAAACAAGACTTCATTTGAATATAAATGGAAGCCAGATGTTGAGCTCAGACACCATGTCATCTCACTGTACCTGCTTTACTCGCTCTGTGGGTAGAAGAGCAAAGTATACGCTTAGGAGTTCAAAAAGAATAGAGACAAGATCGACCTCTGAGCCAAACAAATTTTTAACATCTGAAATTCTAAAATGACTGCAAATTCCTGAAGTTAAAAAAAAGAAAAAGTAGTTAAAATACCACAGAACAATAGTATAAAAATAAGTTGTATGATTGGACTGGTGAGGGAAAGACTTTATATTGCGAGCGTTAGCAGCGTTAGCTCTTGATTGCACAAGCAACAGGGAGTAATATTTGTAATAAGTAATCGCTCGATCGGATAGACACATCTGCGTGAAAAAGCGGCAGATGTTGAGAACAGCCGGGGCGAGTTTTGGCTAGCAGAGTAAAGGGCAGTGTGTATTGATCGAGCTCAGCTCGCTCCCACTGCTGCAACTCGCCCTCGGCCGTCTCTCCATCACCCGTGCTGCCTCGTTCCTCCTCCTCCTCCTCCTCCGCCGTCTCGCTGTCCATCTCTCCTCCCTGCCAATAAACACCTGACGGGCCTTTTAGACTCCTCATCAATATTTAAGCACTCCTCCCCTCTCATTGACTCAGCAATTATGGCCTAATTGATACGAGATTGATTAGCATCGAGAGCTAACACACGGGTTAAAATTACTTTCTTAGCAAGAGCCGCTGTATGAAAGCGATCGACCGGGCCGAACGGAGAAGAGGCATAAAAGCCAGATTTTTTTTTCTTTTTCGCAAGCTCTAGAGAATGATGGGAAAAAAATTAACTATTGAAGGAGTTCAATCCTCCACGCTATTGAATTTTCTAGTAATAGAAGTCAAGGTGATCGGATTTATATAATAATTTTGAAATAATAAAAAGTCCAGTCATGTTGGCTAACTGATGATTGAAGCAAAAGAGATGAAGGTCACTCACTTTTTTCCCCTCTCACTGCATGTTTTCATCCAAGTGTCGAGCAAATTTAATGTAACGTTTTGAAAAGGCAGCCGAAGGGAAAAAACGTGGGTTATTTTAAAGCTATTTAAATGCAACAGGTCAATTTATAGAAGGAAAAAATGAACAAGGATAATAATAATATTATTATTATTATTATTATTATTATTATTATTATTTGTATACTAGCATGCAGAGTAATGTAAGCTTTTTTAGGTTTGCTATATAGATGTGTTAATTTTTCAAACCCAGTAACATCATCAGATGAGCTCCAGCCAATCACACGCAGCCATGAGACTTTGTTCCAATACTGTTTTTTTAAACACGCATTGGCTGCTTCCCCTCGCTGTTCCTCATTGGTCTAATCCCTGCTGTCTTTGTAAAAACCATTTTGTTCTATGACCTCTTACCCAGAAGGCACTGCAGATTGATTTCAAACCCTTGATATAATCGTAAACTTACAATTTCAAAAAATATATTAGCAGTGTAGGATTTCAGTACAGTCTCATCCCAGTAATAAGACACTGTGATCCTTTCCCCCACTAGTGAGCTAGCTCATTTACATGCTAGCTATTTAACAAGAAAGCCAGCTAGTTAGCACAATAGCTAGAAAGAATATAAACCTTGGTCTATAGATTTTTGTGGAAATTAGTTAAGACAATGCTGATAGTGTTTCAGTTATTCTAAAACTTCCAGAAGTTTGACGCATGAACTCTAAAGTGCTTAGCCAGATCAGTTCGTCATGCTACATCCATGCTAGCTTTGGTTTAAACTTCATTCTTCAACATTTTGCTGATTTTTCACTTTGGTTTATAGTTTCCTACATTACCCACAATGCTATTTGACTAGTCCCTTATATAGGTGCAGTGGGATTTAGCCCTCACTTCATCTCAGACTGGAGAGAGTGATGATGCAGCGGCGCTTTAGTCCTTCAGTCAGTCCTGCTCGCTCACCTCCTCATGCTTTTGTTTTCCAGAGCTAACAGCGAATCCTGAGTGTTCTCCATTATCTATGAGATGTTTCGTATAACTGCGCTAGCTATAGCAACGTCCTCCTGTGTCACCAGCACGACACATAACGGCTAACTTTTCACAAGAACACTGAAAATACATCACCAACCAACTTCCACCACATTCACTACACGTACTACAAATATGTCATGTTTAATGTGTTTCAGGTTGGAGTTTTCACTTCCCAGCTTCTTATTTTTGGCTGAAAGTACAGCTATTTCAGCTAGAAAGCTAGCTATTTTAAAGGTTAGCTCGCTAATCGGAAAGATGAATTGTTCTGAAAAAAGTGGAAACGTGTGTAGCCACCTGAACGCATTGACATTCCCTAATTTCCTACTCACAAACAATATTAATCCTAGTGCACAAGCGCACACTCGTGATACTTTTATCACTATATCACCTTTTTGAACTAAACAAAAACTTTCATGATGTCTGATATTAAAATCTCCTTAGACTCCTTTATATTTCCATCCCTAAAGGGATATGCAAAAAGACTAAGCTAATATTATAAAAGTGCAGTGTGGACGATCCAGGCATCCTTGGAGATTAAGTTATTAATTATGTGCCCTTTAACCAGGGTTTTATGCACGTAGTCAAATACACAAATTTATAAAGTGCCCTTTTATTCAGTCGTATGTTTGTGACCGCAGATTGAGTCCAATCAAGAATAAAGGAATAATATGGATCCATTAGGAATAGACACACACTGTGCTCTAATGCTTTTATCCTCACACACACACACACACACACACACACACACACAAACTCAAAGCCCACTCCTGTGAATTTATAACAAAGAGTCGGAGCGTGGTGAGACAGCATCAGTGGAGCGTCGATTGGCCCCGCCGAGGCTTCAGTCCGGCTCTAATGTTCCTCCACAGTGCTCCAGGGAGGGCAAAACTGCAGCCGTGTCACTTTATTGAAGAGGCTAGTGCTTTTATTATTATCGGGGGTTTTTTTGCCAGGAAAAAAGGCTTATTGAGCCGCAGTGTGTGGGCCGAACGCAGTGCAATCTGAACATCACACGCCCTCGGAGATTTCCCAGCATTCCGCTTTGATGGCGTGTGACAGGATGGATGTGTTGAGGAGCGGTGTGAGAGAATAGCTGACAGGAAGCATTTTAAGTAAAGATTGGGGTTGAGAAATAAATGAACAAGCAGAACACTCACATTCACTCATTCCCTCATTCACTCTCACAATCTCACACATTAATATTTAAAAAAACAAATACCATCAACCAAAAATAATAAGTGTAAGCCTTTTTTTTTTTTGAGACACAGAGGCCACACCTCTTTTACTGAGAAACAGAGGCCACGCCCCCTTTGCTGACACACAGAGGCCACACCTCTTTTACTGAGAAACAGAGGCCACGCCCCCTTTGCTGACACACAGAGGCCACACCTCCTTTACTGAGACTAATACTCAGAGTCCACACCTCCTTCACTGAGACTAATACTCAGAGGCCACACCTCCTTCACTGAGACTAATACTCAGAGGCCACACCTCCTTCACTGAGACTGAGACACAGAGGCCACGCCCCCTGATTTAGACTCAGAGGCCACGCCCCTTCACTGAGTATCTATATTTCCAATCACTCTTGGATTTATAGTTCCACATTTGTAATATGGCAATTTCTTTTCAGTCATAATTGACAGCGTGTGTTTTAGCACTTTTTCTGAGCAGTGAGTGTGACTCAGCCGAGTGACTGCGTTCCTGCTGACAGCTTTGGATTCTTCCTGTGTTGGTTTTCCATGGCGCTCCGATGCGCCTGTCCAAACTGTGATAAACACAAATTTATTTACCGTGTGACTGCACAATGACACTTCCACTGCTGGCCTCGACTGTTTATCACAGCTCCAAATATAACATCGGCTTCATCTGGGCCTCGCTACGAATAATTACTAACAGCCCTTATTAACATAAACTGATTATTAAAGAGACAAAATTTCAGTGTGACTCAGAACAAGGACTTTCCACATCATTACATGTAATTATATATGACTGAAAATGTAAACATGTAAATATTCGGAAAGATGCAGTGGTATAAGGGGAATAAAACACTTCAGGACATTCTGTTAGAGGAAAATAATCAGCTTCATGGTGGTAACAGTAACTCCGTCATCACGTCACCCTGCTGTTAATTAATTTCCTTTAACAGCACCACACTGATTTATTCCATACTTATGAATGTGAGATATTTCTTCCTGCAATGTCAGCTCTCTGGGTTCACACATGAATGCAGTTTTATTATAAGTTTGTGTTTAGCGTGATCAAGAGGCTATAAGATCATTCCTTGTTTACCCACAATCCTCTGGGGCAGAGGTTAAGAGTGTAAAGCTGGAAGCTCTCTGCTTTGAACATGACAGATTTAACCAAAAGGACGCTTCATTACGCCGCTAAAATTGCCGTGGCTTAATTTGTTTCTGGAGCGATTATGACTTCGGGATTGGCTAATTAGGGGCGCTAATTAAAAATTCCCCAAGACTGTTTGTAAAGCATTAAGTCACACTGATTGAATGCAAGATCCCTGTCGAAATCATGCTAATGCTAACTCCGCTTTGGCTTGTTCTTGTTAAATGAAGCATGCACGATAGGATGTGGGTTTACGTCTCAATCCTAGCGTGCCACATCATCCATGCTTTTCTGTGTTACACTCCACAGGGAGCAACCGTGTGTGTGTGTGTGTGTGTGTGTGTGTGTGTGTGTGTGTGTGTGTGTGTGTGTGTGTGTGTGTGTGTGTGTG
>JAQMYM010000033.1:27911791-27934610 GCA_030014255.1 Parauchenoglanis ngamensis
ATTAATTTGTCCACCCTCTTTTCCATCCATCCATCTCTCTCTCTCTCTCTCTCTCTCTCTCTATCTACTGACAACGGCAAAAGTTTTTCCTTTATTTTACAACAATCTGAAACATAAAACGAAAAGAAACCAAAATAAATAAAGAAGTGAGTGCTTTGTGCTGAAGCTCCAGTGTGTAGAAGTGTGTGTCACGTAGCAGAGTTGTGTAACAGAGGTGTGTGTACGAGTGTGTGGAGCTGCAGGGGGTCGAATATCACAAGTGACAGGATGTAGAAGCTGTTCAGAAGAAAGGAACCGGGTTGGAGGCGGTTCTAAAGGCCAGCTGAAGTTAGTACATAAGGAATAACCCAGTGTGTGCTGAGCTGCTGCTGTAAAACAATCAGCAGTGGAGAGGTGTGATGAGGCAGAGTTACTGCTGCTGTGAGCCATTCCTCTTACACCACAGCAACATTTACAGTCACATGCAACATTGTAGAACATCCATGAAACAAATTCTCACGTATGTTACAGCAGCTACAAACAGCCCTTCCCTCACCAGCCTCTCTTTATTCTCTCTCTAGACTTTAATAAGACAAAACAGCAGCTTGTCATGTAAACTGCTCTCTCTGAAGAAAACTACAGCTGGTTTTATAATTTCCGTGTGTGTGAGGATTCGCTAGGGTGGTGCGGCCTGAATTTCATCAGAGATTGTCCACGCTGTGTGT
The DNA here is from genome assembly GCA_030014255.1 of Parauchenoglanis ngamensis. NCBI lineage: Eukaryota > Metazoa > Chordata > Actinopteri > Siluriformes > Auchenoglanididae > Parauchenoglanis > Parauchenoglanis ngamensis. The sequence continues at coordinate 27,912,496 of JAQMYM010000033.1, forward strand.
CTGTGTGCGTATACCCTTCATTTTTCCACATGGACTACACTAGGGACACCAACTGCACATGTGATTGAAAACCAAAACAGATGCTGAATATGAAGTGTCGCTGCCCAAGGACTGTAGGACTAACTGTTCTCGACATGCCCACTACATGACATGCCCACTACATGACATGCCCACTACATGACATGCCCACTACAACAGCTTTATTAGACCTCCGGTTAAGTTTAGGGTTAGGGTCAGGAGAAGGGGCAGGGTCAGGATTAGGATCCTCCAGCAGTCATTCTGGATGTTAATACACATTGTGTCAGTGTGTCATCTACTAAGGTGGGTGAGTGTTGTAAAGTGGGTGTGTCTTGTAAAGTGGGTGAGTCTTGTTGTAAAGTGGGTGTGTCTTGTTGTAAAGTGGGTGAGTCTTCTTGTAAGGTGGGTGTGTCTTGTTGTAAAGTGGGTGTGTCTTGTTGTAAAGTGGGTGTGTCCTGTTGTAAGGTGGGTGTGTCTTGTTGTAAAGTGGGTGAGTCTTCTTGTAAGGTGGGTGTGTCTTGTTGTAAAGTGGGTGTGTCCTGTTGTAAAGTGGTTGAGTCTTGTTGTAAAGTGGGTGAGTCTTCTTGTAAGGTGGGTGTGTCTTGTTGTAAAGTGGGTGTGTCTTATTGTAAAGTGGGTGTGTCTTGCCAGCTGTGAGACTGAAAATAAACACTTCTCAAGCTTTCAAGAAGGATGAAATGTCCAGAAGTCCAGTCTGCCATACACATGCACAGCAGCAATATTTAACAACAGTGACATTTTTAAAACATTTTGTTGTTATTTATGTACTTGATGCACAAGAAAAATGAGAGATTATTTGTAATTGTAGCAATTTGTAAACTATGTAAATGATGTGTTCTTGTTGAGTAACAGATTTATGGTAAAGTTAGTAACCAGCTTCATCCAGCAGTGAATGTGCTGCTCAGCCTACAGAGAACCTCTGCATCAAAAGCCCAGGTGCTTCAATAACATTGTCAAAAGTATACGCTAACACGCCGCCTCTCAATGAAAACACCACATGTTCTTTGTGCCATGAAATGTTTATGCACGAGCAGTGCAGATGTGGCATTGTAGGAACATGTACGCAGACTGCACATGCGTATCACACACTGGTCTCCCGGACTTTTCATGCTTCCGCCAAAATCAGGCAGCAACAGAGAGGTTGTGTGAAGCGGCCCATCACTACTCACATCTGTACAATTCATCTTTAAAACAATATAAAGACAATCAAATGTGCTATAATTCGTAGATGGAAATTCTTTTATATTTGTTTGATTTTACATACAGTTACATATTTGTTATCTTCTGTAAAAATGTCAAGAAATATAAACCGCAAAAAAAAAGAATGACTCTGTTTTCATTTTCTCGGAGGCCTTCAGTGATAAACGTTCAGAAGGTGCTGATCACAAACGGCTGTTTATTAGCAAATTCACTACAATTCACTACAAATATCCAGAACCGCCAAGACGTACACTGCGCTGAACTCCTCACATTTGGTCCTGTTGCCATTGAGACGCTGCACTCGCTGCTTTCTTGCTTTCCGTGTTCTTCTTTTTATGTGATTGCCTTAAGTACAACAGCCAAAAGCAGCTCGTCTTCTTCTTGCATGATTATCTTCGTTTTGATGTTGATGCCCATCTGCACTGTCCTCCAAATGGACTCCAAGCAAGAAATAGTATAATAGGGACAATTACACGTCCGTGGTGTTCACAGCTGTACGTGTGCACGTCCGCAAGCGAGTATAACCAAGCTCTTACAGTTACAGCTTTATCTCTGACTGCAACAAAGCACTGACACTGGAGTCTTCTTCATGTTCCAGAAACATCTCCTTACAGAAAACTTCAGCATATTAACTTTTCTTAATCTGTTTATGTTGAGTGTTTGCAGCACACGTCCCTGTGAACGAGCTGTTACTATAGAAACCACAACTTATTAGAACAAGTGCAATAAATTATAAACCTGTGATTTGTAACTGTACTACAGTCAGATCTGCTGTTATAGAAAATGAATCAACACCTTCTGACTAATCAGAATGCAGAAATAATAATAATAATAATAATAATAATAATACATATGCTACATTTCAAAAGGATCTGCCGATTGATATCATAGACATGTTAAACGTTATCTTCTTTTTCTTGGGAGGGTGTACAAACTTTTGCTCTACATCCACCCATCCATCCCCGATTTGTTTTTTCTTCACTTCTCTCCTCTGATTGTATCTATTTGTTTTTGTATTTGCTTTCAATTTCTGCACTTTCCCGTGTTCAGTTGTTGGAAAATTGCAATTTATGAAACCATCCACACGTCCCGCCTTTTCAGACGCCTTCCCCTCGTGAATTTAGTTGCAAACACAGAAACTTTCGTGGAACTCGTCTGAATGGGCCGAGGCTCCTGCAGATGCTATCACTGCACCTTCACTCCGGATTGATGGACGAGGATGAAAAATGCCCTCTGGAGACAAACAGGTTCGGCTCGGCTTTCGGCGCTGAGGCATATCATCACAACCGCGTCAATCCTCCAGACGATGACTTCAGCTCCACATGTCACCATTGATCGTCCCATTATTCAGCTGCGCTAATGCGTCTGAATAGAGAGACGAGTGGAAGTGGAGCATCAAACGTCTCGTTAATCCAGCCGGGCCATCGCAATCCCACAACCGCCAAAAAGTGATGGACAAGTCTATTATACGAGCCGGGAGACGCGGGGAGACGCCGGTCCTCAGTGGGTGCCCTCTGAAGTCACATGGGAATGCAGGGAAAGAGGGAAAGAACGGAGAACCCTGTGACAAGTTTGACATCGATTTTTAGAGTTTGGTTCAGCAAAAAGGAGGCTGAAAAGAAGGACGTGGGCTCTGAGGAGTTATAAAGCCTTAGTTCTGAATAACGGAGTGTGTTTGTTTCACTTTTACATTGTGTCACAAGGACGACAAGTTTTCTGCTTTTACGCATCTGTACGGATTTTAACTGCGCTTCAGTAACTCCTAATGAAGCTGGAAATAGTGACTGAAATCACATAATAGAATGCAAATCGTTATTACTACTGTTATTATTTTTATCATTAGTAGCAATGTTTCTGTCCACGCTGTCCAACAGGACTTCAGATGCAGTACCTCACAAATAAAGAATAAAAAAGATACGGAAATGTTGATAAATGCCAATTCACAATACTGCTGATTTACATTTAGACACGCCCATAACAAAACTCCATATAAGGCGAAGCTCACAGTGAGCTGAAAGCAACAAAATGGAGAGCGAGAGCTTCCTAAGCATTCCAATAATGCAGCTCGGCCACTGCAGCGCCTCAGATACCACGGACACACACTCACACACACTTTATCCTCAACAGCTAACGTGAGTTTGAAACAGAAAAAACGTCCAAAACAAACCAGAGAGATACCAGACACAGGAAAAACTAAACAATAATTAACATGTAATGGATTTTTTTTTAGATTGGATTAGAATATGTTCAATAGAAGCCTGTTTAAAGGCAGTTAAAATAAAATGATTCCTGTAAGCTGGGTTTACACAGATTTTTCTCACTCATCCTTAAGTGAATGTTTGGGTCGTGAATTGAGCTTGATGGCTGATTTAGTGTCACTGTGACCAAAAACAGAGTTTCGGTATAAAAATAAAAGTATTCATATCTCTCAACTCTCAACTAAAATCCACCAACAGGAGGACGGAAACATTATGGAACAGCTACGCATACAGTAGGGATGAAGGAGAACAAAAATAACCCCCTTATTAACTCAAGCTCACTTTGTATGAAAGTACGTCATGTAAAGCACTTTTAATTGCCTTTGTGTGTAAAATGCGCTGTATAAATTATAAACCCGACTTGCCAAGAACGTTTGTGTTCATGCGAGCCGATTTTCAGAGCTACGTGCCTTACTCCGTAAGCAGAACGCAGGCATTTTGTTCCCGTCGTTAACGGATCATCAGCTATCTAACAAAGCTCATCAGTTATAGAATTATCGAGAACATTTCCGGAAAGTTTAACTTTAATATTCGAATGTGCGTAATTGCATGTCTGTATTAAGGCAGATTAAAAGCTGTGAGACGTTTCAAAAACAAAATGATTTAAAGCGCAACACGAACGCAAAATAAAAGTGTTGAGATCGGTCCTTAGACTTTCATTAGACGTGAGTTTGGAGTTAATGGCTTTCTGTCATTCTCTCAGAACTGATTTTGATTTTTATCTGCAGTACACACACATTAGAGATGTAAGAAAAAAATCTGTGGTGTTCCTTTAATGAGCCATGCTACATTATAGCGCTGTAATTTTAGCACAAGCAGTTATGAAACATTAATCCCTTACAAAAACCCCCCAAACTGTCACTTCGAAGCTGGAGATCGAAGCTAATCTGGGTTTAATCGTCACTGCGCTACTTCCACGCTTTACATGAGCATAGCAGTGTCCTAGAGATGTCTTCCCATCTTCATCGCTATGCTAAGCGAATACACGCTACGTTGACGCGCAATAATTCAGCCTGAAGTCCCATTTTGGATCCACGTTTTGTAGGAATACATTTCTGTCAGGCGGGATGAAGCGAGCGGTGCTGTTAGCATTCATTAAGGCTCACGGCCCCTGCGGACTAGCGCTGGATGTGCGCTCTGGCGTGGAGCCCGTCGATCTGACAGGTCATTATGGCGTCTCAAGCTGGGAGAGCCTGCAGGAGAGGCTGCAAGCGCACCCCACTCTCCCTCTCACCCCTCAATCCTCCACTTTCAGACAGCTGTGAGGAGCTTCACGCCTGGAGGAAAGACGTCTGCACCTCCTCCAACACCTTCACCGCTTCTGCCTCCAACAACGCCGCCTGCTCTCAATAATGAGCTCGGGAACTTAATAAATACAGAGCACTGTGGATTTTAAGCAGCGGTAGCCATGTAAGCTAAAGGATAAAGAATATAGCTATAGAGTGTGATCAGTTTTGAGGAGTAGCTTGGTACGTGTAGCGATGTTACTAGCATAACTACCTTTTTTTTTTTGCTAGTGTTGCAGTAGCTAGGCTATTTTGAACCAAATGTAGCTTTTCGTGTAACGAGCTGCTTGTTTTTCATCATGTAGCATTTGTTGTGCTGCACTGCTACTTTCTCCCTTTCCACATAACCAGTTCAACGTTATTTTGGAATCAAACAAAAACGCAAACTGTTGTATCCGTCAAGAAATGAGGTCGGTACTTCTAATTACCGTAGAACACATGTAGGCCGAGACTATCGAACATCCACGGCCGTGTTCATCAACAGTTACCGGTGTAGGTTTTTCTATTATTGTTGTTTCAGTGTAAAAAAACAGCTTCAGTGTTGTTAGCCACTTTTTCATAGTAGCTTGTAGGTCCGCAGCTGATCGATACGGATTTGTGTGTGGTTCCATGAATGGCCGTTTATAGCTGCTAAAGCGCGAGTGAGAACAGGAGCTTACTAGCTTCATGAACGTTCCACAACATTACATTACAGCAATTTATTCCTTCCTTCACTTCCATTGCATGCTCTAAATGTATTGTTTTGTTTATTACATGGTGATTTTATAGTGTTTTATCTTTTCTAATTGTTGACTTTGCGGTTCCGTTTTAAACACTCGTGCCTTTGCAAGCAGGATGTATGATAACTAACAGTGCAACAGAAACCTTTTTACTAGAACTGTAGCTAATATTCTTCTCTACTAAATGATATGTAATAGTAACAACAGTAGTGTTTTCATTCCTAAAGATGTTTTATCGTGTATTTCTGCATTGTGTCGTCATGAACGGTGTTGTAAATTTTATTCCGGAATGAACTTTGCAGTCTTGCGGGCAGTTGACGGTGTCAGCGAGGACGCCGGGACGAGCTCCATATATAAAGATGGTATCGATTTTCTCTGCTGTTTAAACAAAGCTCGCTAATGCAATTCTGACTGTAACCGATGACCAAGGAAAAGCTATTATTTCTCAATATCTCAAAACAAATTGTAATTACACTCGGGCAGGAGGAGGGGGGCAACACCACCGGCACCAGGTGGAGCCGTCCAAATTGATCAGCTGCGTTGCGCTTGACCCTTCATAAACGGCTGAGATTATTACGAGACTATTATTATTATATGAGCGTGTGTGTGTGTGTGTGTGTGTGGTGGGGGTGTTTTTGATTGGCAGAGCTTGTTGAAATGGGTTTCGGCTCTCGAGAAAATGAAAAGAGAGCTTAACCCCAAGCTGCCTTTAAAGTGGGACACAGAGCCGGCTGGACTTTAATAATAAAACAGCGAGGACTGGGATTTATGAGCGCACTCCGGCAAGACAATACTGAAAGCAGGGATTAGTCATGACCTGACTGGCACTGGATAAAATGAGTGGCTCGCACCCGGCGCTAATTAGACGACATGAGTCGCCTGCCAATCAGTTTGATGAATAAAGGGCCATTAAAGTAACTCAGAAGTCATAAAGTTACGTTGCACAAAGGGTCAATATTTCAATCTGATGTATAAAGCTGAGTATAATGTAGCAAATTTACACATCAGAAAACAGGTTTTACAGCATGTTCAGAGCATCTGAAAATACATAAAATGGCACTAACTGTTTGCGTTTTAAGGATTTCAGCCTCTCGTCGTTGGCCACATGGTGTTGAGTGTAAAGTATTGATTTGCTGGTCAGCACAGAGAAATCCCACGATGCCTCTAAATAAATCCTCCAATAAGCAGAGCAGAGGCTGAACTTGTAATGCCTCAGACACCAAACTCGCCATTTTATAGTCATTTAGGCCATTTTAGTGATATCGACAAACTGATGCCCCCACGGAAATTCCAACCCAGGGCACACGGGTCATGTTCAGAGCGCACTAGTGTGGAATATTAAACTCTGGAGAACCAGTCTGATGAATTTTAGATGGTTTCATGTCGATAAAAATTTAATCATAATTACTGGCAGGCCATCAACCGTGTAGAGCTTCAGTGATCGCTATGAAGAGACACAACATGTCAAATCGATCCGCTTTTCAATTAGCGTGTCAGCATTCAGCCTGTCGCGAGTACTGTATCACCCGATCATGATTAGCACATCGTGATTAAACTGGAGTTTTCACGTGTGGGAAAATTACAGAAATATATTTAGATGAATGAATGAGCTTTAAAATAGTTCTCAGTTAAAAGCAGTTTATTTGATTAATGTTAGCATTTCAAAGGTAAAAAGGTAGGATTTTTCTTGTTTAATGCGGCCTCACACTTTATTCTGACTGCTCACACTCACTGGTCACCTTAACAAAAGGCCAGGTGATGTTTTTCCAGGTTTGGCGAGTTTGTGTCCACTGCAGCCTGATGTTCCGGTTCTTGGGATTGATCTTCGGATCTTGAGATGCTTTTCTGCTCAGCACAGTTGTAAAGTGTGGTTATTTGAGTTACTGTAGCAGCTTGAACCAGTCTGGCCTCTCTCATCAACAAGGCATTTCCTCCCACAGAACTGCTGGAATGTTCTTTTGCACCACTCTAGGTCAGTGGCCACCAGACGTGTTCCTGGAGATCTACCTCCCGGAAGACTTCATCTCCAACCATAATCGTGCCCACCTGACCATCTAATCGTTGCCTTAAGAAGTTCTTTATCAACTACAAGAGATGTGTTCAATTTTGTTGGCGATAAGACCTGCAGGAAGGTTAGATCTCCAGGAGGAGGGTTGGTGACCACTGATCTAGAGACTGTTGTGAGTGAAAATCCCAGGAGATCAACATTTTCATCCATCCCGCTGGCAAATTCACTGAGATCACTGCGATTTTCTCCCGCATTCCGATGTTTGACGTGAACATTAACGGAAGCTCTTCACCTGTGTTTGTAAGATATTATGAATTGTGCTGCCGCCACATGATTGGCTGATTGGATAACTGCATAAATAAGCAGGAAGACAGGTTTTCCGATATAAGTGGCTGGTTCATGAAATCTACAAAATCTAACCATATCATCCTCACTTATTAAGAAAAACCTTTAACAATGCAAAAAAGAAATAAGAGCGGGTTGAGCCCGCCATATCGTTACCTCTTTTGCCCTTTTATAGACAGAGCATCCAATGAGGGTCCATACACCGACAGACAGACAGAGACATAAAACACTGCCACTCACGGTACAGATCTGCACTTCCCAGACTCTCATGCATGCTTCAGTGTTTAATCTCACCTGGATACCGGAGATTTGTATGCAAAGCTGCTGCTTTTCTCATCCCAGAACTCTTCTTCACTCTTATTCTATCTTGTTCATTGGAAATCGGAATCTGGATTACATACGAATTTGCTGCTTTGTGACAATGTCAATTGTTAAACACGGCATACAAATACAGTCTAAATGAAAACCACCCATGTGGCCACATCCAGCCGTGCGGCAGACAGTCGGAACATCAACATTTATTAAATACAGACTTTCACTAGGAAAAGCGCCATGATTTCCAATTCATTCTGCATGACTGCTGCAGAGTGCGCGCGCGCACACACTCACACACACACAGAGAGAGTCAGGCCCCCTGCACTCAGCATGGTGCAGCATGGTGTACTGTCTAAAATGTCGGCACCCTCTTTATTCGAGCGATGCTCCAGCGCCCTCCTGACGTTTCAGAAGCGAAACAGCTCCAGGCAGAAGCACCTGTTTGAGATGCAGCGCAGGATAAAAAGGCGTATTAGAAGCAAAGCAGCTCAGTGGGAGACGCTTCTTACACATTCTGCTCAGCGTGCAAAACCCGTGGCCCTGAGAGATCCAAGCGGCGGATTTATATATTTCCCTTAGATCGTTTCCGATGGTTTTCTGCCGTCATAAATTCTGCACAGCTACACAAATACCACTGTGGGGAATAAGCAAGGTTACTGGATGCGAGATAGGGCTGAGATTTAGCTGGGGTTTCTGACGGTGCACAAAGAGGAATGAGACGGAGAGCAAGGTGGCCGTCCTCCATCTTGTCTCTGTTAATGTAAATCTGAAGTGTAAATGCAGCCTAGGAGACTTTTGTCCACATTGGACATGTCCCATAGGCAAAGCAACAACCTGCAGGAGAAAATCTTTTCAAAAAGAGCCTTTAATGGAGGTATAAAAACATTGTCAGCCAAACACACATTACTTGTTTAGCTTTTTGTAATATTCTTCCCAAAGTTTACAAGAACTTCCAAAAAGAAGCTGTGGATCATTTTGTTTCCATCCACTGCTGTTCTATATCCTGAAGAACAGCAACGTTACCAGAAATGCCCCAGGTTAACACACCCACTATACTGTATGTAGAATATATTTAGCAGGATAATTTTACACACCTATCCTGGATAACTTTACATCACTACCCTGGACAACATTGCATTACTATCCTGGATATCTTTATATTACTAGCCTGTACAACTTTACATCACTAGCCCGGATAACTTTACATCACTAGCCCGGATAACTTTACATCACTAGCCTGGATATCTTTACATCACTAGCCTGGATAACTTTACATCACTAGCCTGGATAACTTTACATCACTAGCCTGGATAACTTTACTTTACTACCCTGGACAACATTGCATTACTATCCTGGATATCTTTATATTACTAGCCTGTACAACTTTACATCACTAGCCTGGATATCTTTACATCACTAGCCCGGATAACTTTACATTACTAGCCTGGATATCTTTACATCACTAGCCTGGATAACTTTACATCACTAGCCCGGATAACTTTAAATTACTCTCCTAGGTAATTTTACATACCTATCCTTGATAATTTCATATTGCTATCCTGGACCAACTTGACATTAAAAACCTGGCTAAATTCACATTACTGTGTGATTTTATTAACTGTACTATTTTTGTCTGAGGTCTTCAAAATCATTCAGCTGCTTCAACAAATAAAGCATTACTATCCTGGTTGGCAGTACATTACGGATCTCCTGGATAGCATTACGTTACATTACATTATATGGATGGTAAAATTACATTATTGTTCTCCTCGATTATATTACAATGCAATCCTGGATAAAGTTACATTACTGTCTTGATGATAGTAACATTTGGTAACATTTCGTTCCTGGATAGATTTACCCATCAGAAAATGTAATGGGAAATAATATCCTAATTTTGAAATTTATTCGATTATTTTTCTTTTCAGAATTAGATACAGCATCTTAAACAACAGGATCTCAGACAATAATAAAGTCAAATCAATCTGAACAAAACACTGTGATTAAACAACTTGTGCTACACGTGATAACGAGAAGACAGGCTAACATAGCCGATTATCTGTTTATCCAGTACAAGCACGTTTTGGCAGCAGGAAAAGCTCATTACCCTGGTCGGAGCACCAAGCACGACCTTCCCGCCAACTCTTATCAAAGACATTAAACATCAATTATTCAAATGAATGACTTCACTTCGCCTCTAAATGTTACTCATTTGGACAACTTCATGAAAGTTGCAGGATTTGTACGCATGAAATATGCATGGGAAAGCCATCAGGTGCTCCATAATGAATAAGCACACCTTGGAATTGACATGTTGACTTGGGAAGCGATTAGACATGGAAACATTCTTCAACAGGTCTTTGGATGACTTTCATTGACTATAGTAAGTCTAAGGTGATACTTTTCTCTTGAAGAATAAGGGTTAAAGTAAAAAAGTCTGTGTATAGGTGTACAGCCATTCATAACTGATGTAAACATGACACACTTACAAATGCTTTCACGTCCTTAGTGATATTTATTGTTACTATGTGGAAATAAATTTACATTACTGTCCTTAACAACATTAGACTACTATCCTGGATAACTTTACATAACTATCCTGGATTTCTTTACATTACTATCCTAAATAATTTTACATTACTATCCTGGATAACTTCATGTGACTATCCTGGATAACTTCATGTGACTATTCTGGATAACTTTACATTACTGTACTGGATAATTTTACATTACTATCCTGGATTTCTTTACATTACTATCCTAAATAATTTTACATTACTATCCTGGATAACTTCATATGACTATCCTGGATAACTTTACATTACTCTTCTGGATAATTTTACATTACTATTAAAAGAACAAACAAACAAACAAACTTTACATTACTGTCCTGAGAATCTTTGCACTACTATCCTCTATAGCAGGGGTTTTCAACTGATTGTGACCCCAGGACCACCATTATCCCATTATTCTTTGGACACATACAATCTGGACCGTAATTTTATAAAAATAATCGTACAACCGTTTTGAGATAAAGGCCTCTTTTTTGAAAGACAAATGATCCAGTGACGCTGATGCCCATGAATTTACTGCCAAAACAAAAAGTTTAAGCAGGAGAAAATATTCCTTTGAAATGTTCCCTAATTAGTCATTTTCAATCAGAACAGAGAAAAAGCAGCCAACGAGTTCCCAGCTTGTGAGGCCTGTAAGAAAAGCAGCCCAGGCTCCTCAGGAAGCTGCTGAGGGACAAAAAGCTTCAAGAACACTTTGAAGAATCTAAAGATATAATGTGGACAAATCTGAAATGTCCCAAAGGCCCAATTATTCACTATTTGCACTAGATTTGCACTAGATAAGAAGCAATGAAAGCTTCTGGCATGCAGTTAAACACTGTGCAGAGTGTCTGAGTCGTCATCACCAGAGTTCAGTTACTTTCCTCCCAGTACAATCTACTGTAGCTAATCCACATACAGTCTTATGCAAAAGTTTGTACACACATTTTTCTTAAGATTTTTTTTATGAAAAGAAGTAAATGCAACTTCTGCAGCAACCTATTTTAACAAAAAAATTTCTGCAAATTTTTACGCAGAGTTACGTTTTAGTTAATGAACTTAAAAATATATATAAACAAGGAATTGTAGAAGTGCTTTGATTTGTTTTTTTAGCCATCCTCTGCTTTAGGCATCAGTTAGCTTCATTTTCAGATCCTGAGACTTTACAGTTGGAAGGGTGGCCAAACTTTTGCACATGCCACAATGACTATTTTTTATGATCATTAAATATAAATAAGTAACTGTACAGAATTTTTTTTATTACTTTGCTGTAGAGGTTGAGTTTATATATATATAGTTTATAACATGCACAGAAAATCCACACAAACAGTAAGTATTTGTGTTAAGTCATAATAAGTGAATAGATACTGGTTGAAACGAGAATATTTTTGGAGGGTCCAAAAGAATTCCAAGCTTTCCACGGTAGCTGGATGTCAAAGAGGATAAGTCAAAAGACTTGGTTGCTGGAAATTTGTTAACAGAGTGGAATGTTGTGAAATTTGATATGGAATCATTTATTCATGATAGCCTAAGGGTTACAATATACAGAAAAATCTTAATCTGGCCATTTAATGAAATAATTATTATACTTTCCAGAAGATCTGCTAATTGTGTGCTTTAATTGGTTTATTATATCACCGTCATCACTGTTTACAACGTTACTGCCAGCGTTTCGCTTTTTCTTACTTCTTGATCATTAAGAATCCTGGAGTGTTCAGGAAATCGCTTTGTGTCGAGGTTATTCAGTCTCTTGGCCCATACGTGCTTACAAGTGTGCACTTGAACCCCAGCCAATAGCGAGCTCCTGTAACCTACGACTCTCCCCTGAACATTCCCCTTCTTCAGCGTTGGAGAGCGACCAGCTGACGGTTTCACATTTCAGAGGAAATTCATATGCAGGGTTTATGTAGTGAAGCAAACCTATTTACGCCTCTGTCCGATGACATTCCCAACTGGCAATTTGTCATTGTTGCTGAAATTATAGCTGATAAATGTCTGGGTAATTCTCAATATTTCCTCTGCCGCTGCTGCATTTGTCATCGTTGAAGTCGGAGGAGGGATAGGGCACAGATGGGAACTCCTCTCGGCTGGCAGTGAAGTATGGGCCGCGGGTCGAGAGCCGGACCTCCCCTGCGTCTGACGCGCACGTGTGATGGATGACGACGTCTGTGTAGATCTTCGGGCTGCAGGGGGGGAAAACGTGAGATGGGATTCATTTCCATAATGATGTGACAAGACGTTCGCTTTCCCAGACAGACAGACTAGATATATAGACAGAGTGGCAGATGGACAGATAGACAAGCAGATAAACAGACAGACAGGTAGAATCTACATGGACAAACAGACAGGTAGATTAGACAGAGACAGGAAGGCAGATTGGATAAACAGACAGACAGTTAGATTACAAGGATAGACAGACAGGTATTGTCTGTGGTTAGACAGATTAGATGGACAGATAGGTAGGTCTGATAAAAGGAAAAACTGGAAGATTAGATGGACAGAGACAAGTAGATTAGACAGATAAAGACAGGCAAGTAAATCAGTTTGACATTCAGACACAGACAGACAGGGAAAAACTGACATGTGGGCAGACAGGTAGATTAGATGGGTTGACAGACGAGTAGATTTTACAGACAGACAGACAGGTAGATAAGATGGACAGGTAGACAGACAGACTAGAACAGAGTACAGAAGAATAGAACGGAGGTAGAATAGATGCAGGGACAGACAAATAGTTTAGATGGACAGAGAGATATGCAGATTAGACAGGTAGATTGGAAGAATAGTCAGAGGGGTAGATTATATGGATAGACAGATGTGTAGATTAGATCAGATTAGATACCTTGTACAGGACATGCATGTAATTGATGATATTGTAGAGTTAATGTAAATCTCTGTAAGGACGTGAAGAGGCATGCGCTTTACCTGACTCAGTGTGAAGGTCTTGTGTTTTTATTCAATATGAATGGATTAAATGATGTTCTTCTCTCCTGGTCCGACAGTCAGTGCGTCATCAGTGACTCACAGCAGTATACACGATGACGCACCACGCACACACAGCGGCAGGACAATGAAGTGGGCAGCGTGAGGAACCGGAGGAACAGCTCGGTTTTCCAGACAGCTCGTTTTCCTGAATGACTGTGTCACGAGCGTTTATGGCGTTTTGTACCCCGACGTGGCTGCGTCTGCTGATCACATCCCCGGGCTCCTGCTCGTCCCAGATCTGGAGCACAGACGCTAGCTGACAGGACCAGGCGCTTTGGAAACCACAATCTGCTCTCTGGGAGGAGAAATCTGCTGGAGGAAAGCAATTATGTCTGTCAGGATGAGGGGCTAAAAATTTCCAAATGACAATTAATACATGATTTGTTGGAATGAAACTTTCCAGCGTTCTCACACGCTAATAAACACTGAGGTTTAGCTGTCAGCTACTCCCTGTTTCATGGCCATCTCAGGCTAATTGTCTCCAGTTTACAACTGCCTATGCTTTACCTGTAGCATAGTTCACTGAAGGGCAAAGAATGTGAAAAACACATTTGCTTCTGGTAGCACATCGGCCTTGTGAGCCAACAGAAAACAAAAAGAACTGCGGACTGGGATGGCACCTGCGCAGGGTTGCCAGGGTCACAGTATTTACGCCAGATTGGACTGGATTTGGAATTCAGGTGGAGGAACCGTGCCAAATGCTAAAATAATCAGAATTACAAATTCACAACCACAGGCTAAAGAAAACAATAAAGAAAAGTTCTAGGAGTTACACAGGTATATTAGACAGATTGCATGGACAGGCAGAGAGGTAGATTAGACAGGCAGGCAGAGAAAGACAGGTAGGTTTATAGGCAGACAGACATGTAAACTACACAGACAGGTACATTACATGGACAGAAAGATAGATTAGACACATGGATTGGACTAACAGACACTTGCTAGATGGACAAACATGGATTAAATGGACAGGTAAATTAGACAGTACATTAGATTAGGACAGATGTGGATTAGATTGACATTTGTGAAAATTAGAAGGACAGACAGAAGGTGAGTAAAATGAACAGATTAGACAGAGACACTGACAGTTAGATTACATGGGCAGACAGAAGGACAGGTAGATGAGATATTAAATTTAATTCGTTACATATTTTGGTCCACAAACACAGTCCATGAACGACAATAGCGAAAAGTGTTAGGGGTTACACGCATTAGCATTTATACACGTGCTGGATGTAGGGGTGCCAATAATTATGACACATTGCACTTACTTAATTTTTTTTTTTTCCAAATACATTGACCATAATCAACACTTAGATTTGTTGATAGATAGTGTTGATTATGGTCAATGTATTTGAAAAAAAAATTAAGTAAGTGCAATGTGTCACAATTATTGGCACCCCTAAATCCAGAACGTGTATAAATGCGTGCAACCCCTAACACTTTTCCCTATTCTCGTTCATGGACTGTGTTTGTGGACCAAAATATTAAATTTAATTTGTTACTCATGTTTTTTTTTTTAAATCCATCCTTACTAATGGTGCCAGTAGGACACGGAGTGCAACATGCTAAAGAGCTGAACGTTAAGCTCCGCCTCCCAAAGTCTAAAGATGCGATTATATCGGAAAGCTGGAAGAAATGGATTTGCTAATATAAATGTGTTATTTTGAGAAATTAATTATTAAAAAATGAGATTATGGAGTTTGACGAGATTATTAGATGTATGTGATGATTTCTGGGAGTTTCAGTTACAGAGTTTCTGCAGCACACAAACCTAAAGTAAACTTCAGACATTTTATGTCTTGGGATTAAAGCTGCACTCTCAAGATGATGCATGGCTGGAAGGGATTTTCTTTTTTCAATGATATGTTTGGTATTAACTACAGCAGTGTTTATGAAGTACGTTTATGAACACATTACGAGCAGCATGTTTTAAATCCTCTGAGAATTGACAGAGGCTCTTTCTCACCTGTGCGATGGCGAAGTAGCGAGGGGTCCATGCAGAGCGCTCCAATGAGCCACGGCCTCCCACAGAGGTGCAGCAGGGTCGCCTCAAGTCCAGCTCATCTGCGCGTGTGTGTGTGTGAGAGAGAGAGCCGTCTCTGGACTGTTCCTGTACTGACACCACCATCTGTTGCCGAGTTGCTGAAAGCTGAAGTGGCTGCTGGATAACTCACTTTCTAAATTTAGTCCCCATTAAAAACTCATCTCCATCAGTCCACGATCTCTTACACACACACACACACACACACACACACACAAAGGGAGAAGGCGAGAGAGAGAAACATCGCCACACACTTTTTACTACAAGATCCGAAGTAAACATTTAACCTAAAATAACGCCGATGGGACTGACGGATTGACGACGGACAGACAGGTAAACAAGTGAAGAATGACTGGTGGACAGACAGACAGACATGATGGACTGACAGCTAGATTAGGTTAAACAGACAGGTAGACAGAAAGGAAGATCAGATGGACAGACAGCCAGGTAGAGAGACATGAACAAACACAGAAAAGTAGATTTGATGGACTGATAGATTAGACAAACAAGAACAGAGAAAAGTACAGACTGGTAGATTAGACTAGACGTACAGACAGGCAAAAAAAAACCCCAAAAAACATCAGACAGAAATGTAAAACAGAAAGGACAGGCAGGTAGATGAACAGACCAGACAAGAAGATTAGACTGACAGAGCGAGACAAACAGGTAGATTAGACAAAAATCCATAGACAAAGAGAAAGACAGGCCGGTTACACAGAAACAGATAAAATGGACATGGTGACAAAAAACACTGGCCGAGAGAGACCAGTAAGCAGATCTGCACAGGCTGGGAGATTAGACAGGCAGGCGAGAAGATTAGACAGAGAGACAATGAAGACAGATAGATTGGACAGAGACAAGCAAAAATGCAGGCTAACAGATAGGTAGATTACACAGACAGGTAGTTTGTACAGAGTATAAACAAAAAAATAAATAAATAAAAAAAATAAGACAGACAGAAGATTAGATGGACAGAAAGACCGATAGATTAGAAACGCTATCTATGTAAATAAAATATTGTTTGGTAAATTAGTGACGTTGTAAAAAGTAAAGTTGTAAAAATGGTGTATAAATAATCAGACTATTGACAACACTCTCAGATAAATGTATTGACATATTACAATATCACAGTAGTGATATCGCCCCGCCCCTCGGTGTGTGTGTGTGTGTGTGTGTGTGTGTGTGTGTGTGTGTGTGTGTGTGAGAGAGAGACACAAAATCAAACACAAGAGGAGCTCCACACCACGGATGTAAAATAATTTGTATTTATTTTCATCACATGACTGAAACAGTGATCAGGACTGTAGCATGGACTCCGAGTGCGGAGCTTCTCGCGAGGACGCCGAGGAGGAGCTTCTTCACCTGGGAGCTGAAATCACAAGTGAGAGAACATGGAGCTCAAAACAACAAGGAACTTCAATCACTCTCGCTAGATGATGAGATGATCTATAATAACGTTTACAGTCAGTCTGTGAAAGGATATGCTGGATCAAGGATACACACACTGCGCTGCAGAGCCGCGACTGACGCGTCTTAACGTCACTTCAACATCTTCAACAAGGACAAACATGGATTTAACTCTCGGTTTATAAAACCACAACACTTCTACACACTGTTACAAGGGCCTAATAACCTGAGTAAAAATTATTGCTCATGTGATCACATTAAATCCATAATTTGAGGTCACATGGAGAAAATTCTCTGCAGATGTTGAGTTGGCTCCACCCCCTTTAAGATCTCTACTAGGCCCCACCCACTTAACACAGACGCTGTCTCCTACACCACGCCCCTTAATCTCTCTGCGAAATTCACTTAGCAATGCCCACTCATCCATCAACCCGCTTGACCACACCCACTCAGCTCTCTCTAGGCGTCCACATGGCCCCGCCCCTTAGCCTTCTGTAGCCAACTGCTTACCACCACCCTCAGATTTCTGAAGCTGTCCATCTGGCCCCACCCCTTAACTTTCTGTAGATGCCCTCTTGGCCCCACCCCTCAGCTCTCTGTAGATATCCTCGTTGGCCCCACCCCTTCTCCTTTTTGCAGGTATTCATTTGACCACGCCCCTTAATTCTCTGTAGCCGTACACTTAACACGGCAGTGTCCACATGGCCCGGTCTCTCTCTCTCTTTCTCTGTATTTCCACTTTACCCCAAGTGGCCACGCCCATTCAGCTCAACACCATTCACTTGGCCCCGCCCCCAGTTATATTTGCAATTAGCATAGTTTCTTACTGTTCCAACTTACCTACTTAGTGTTTCTTGGTTCCAGTCTTCGAATCCATGGTGCCCGGTTTAGGTTTCGCAGATCGAGCAAATTGCTGGAGTGTTTGAAGTTAAGTCTAAAACACAGAGCATGAACTCGTCGCTTAGATTAAAGAGCAAAACCTTACTGATTAAAATTCACTCCGCATGACAACACACTTGACATTCAAACCCCGCACTCGTTCCTTTAAAACGCACAAATGGCACCAGGCTTCAGAAAAATCACACGGCGCTGATCGACTGACATTTCCATCGCACAGGGAAGTGAAAGTGAGAGACATGACGTGCAGCGAGCGCGTGAAGGATACAACCACCAGGGGCTTGTCGTGTAGGACGTATCCGTTCGTGTCCCTCAAGGCCTTCTCTGCACTTTTCTCACTGGGGAGCCCGATGAAGGCTTGACCTTTCATTCTTCCCTCCTTCATTAAAACAATATCAAATCTACACACACACACACACACACACACACACACACACACACACACACACACAGTACAATACAGCATTCATACATCAAAGTCTGACTTTTCAGAGTTGTGATTAATAATGGGTAATACAATATTTTACTTATTTAATCCCTGTTATCCTGTAATTATCCCTGTAATACTTGTATTTAATCTGTGGGGGTGGGCGGGGCCGCCCGGGCTGCCTGTGGGAGTGGGCGGGGCCGCCCGGGAGTTTTTACAGCCATATATACAGCCATAAAGTAAATTAAATTAATCACAAACTGGATGTTTGTGTAGCAGGACCTTCACCAATTTTATCTGAAGAGTCCTGGTCTGTATATTACAGTGATGGTGCAGAGTAAGTGTGGAGCTCACCTGTTTCTCTCGTCCTCTGATGAGGTGTCTATGTACCTGCTGTAGATATACTTCAGGTCCTGAGGAAAAAAGAAATACACTCCAATGCTGTAATCACCACCATCATCATCATCATGGGCTGCGTTTGACCCAAACACACTCCTGACTTTCTACAGGGTAGTGAGTACCAAGAAAATCCACAAACCAACTCCTCTGTGCTGAAAACGTACAGTTGCAGCTCTACCTCTGACCGTTCCACAGCGTTCACGCTGCAGACGCCTTCCGCACATCATACACACATTCCTCCTTACAGACACTCACCATTTCACATACTGCACTCACATCTTTATCCATTTGCGTTAACACAAACCTGTGATGTGCAGCGGCAGTTATAAAAAAAGTTCATCAAAACTTCTGCCTGATCAGAGTCCAGGCCTCAGCGGTGCTCTGTTCGGCTTCCTACAGCGCAGAGTTTCGATACGCTACTCACTTTTTCTTCCACTTGCTTGGCGATGTTCTTCACATAAAGCCTGCACGTTGGTTCTCCGGGTTCGTAGTTCTTAAACACGGACAGCTTCTTCATCTCTGACACACAGACACACAATTACACAACTTCCAACACAGAACAGCAAATGTGTGTGTAAACAGCGCAGGTGTGGAGACGGACCCTGCCGTCAAGCTCATGGTTTATATTAAATGATTCATTTCATCTTTATTGTGCACACCACATACGGCTTTATACTATTACAGTGCGTGTTAGCTTGCACTCGAGGGCGAGTGTGTGAGAGGTTGTCGTACCATCTCTGGACAGGCGGCCTCTCTCAAGCTCTCTCCTGGAGACGAACCCGGCGGGGATTTCGTCCTCTTCCTCTCCACTCTCCTCCTCCCTGCAGCTCTGTGTGCTGGGATACAGCTTCCCAAATCCCGAGCCTCCTGCTTCCTGTTCCGCCGAGTCTGTGTAGGTGTGTGGGGAGAGAGAGAAGCAATTATGACTCAAAGCATCGACAGTGACTGATCCTAAATGCCAATTACACCTGGTGTTAGAGGTAAAAATCAGACAGCTGACAAAAACAGAGGCCACGCCTCTTTTGCCACACCTCCTTCACTGAAACAGCCCCAGAGGCCACGCCTCCTTCATCGAAATAGAGACTGAGGGTCTCCTTCATTGAGACCCAGAAACTCAAACCTGGTGTAACAGGTTAGATATATTCTCCACTCATCAAAGACGTAGTAATGTAGAAAAATGGAGTACGGTAAGATGGGAAGTATAAAGTGAAAAGTCATTTTAAAAACATGTATAAAAAAATAAAAATAAAATTAGAAGAGGATGTTATAAAAAACTGAGGAAAATAGTAGGAAATACTTGGAAGTCTGAAGTCGTTCCTTACATAGTGCACTAAACCAGACCTAACCAACACCGAGGCCACGCCTCCTTCACCTGCCAACTAATAATAATAATAATAACAACAACAACAACAAGAAGTAGTAGTAGTAACAGTGGTAATAGAAGAGGGGAGCAGTGTAGAATCAGACTTTACACACACAGATGTGTAGATACACAGTGTTCTCAGTGTGTGTGCAGTCGTATCGTAAATATTCACACCCTTATGGTGATGTGAGCTGATGAATATTTACACTGTTATCCTAACACGTCTGAGAAAACAACAAGCGAAGGAGACAGGCCAGTAAAACAAGCGGCTTTCACTCCAGTTAAATCTCTTTTGTGTGTGTGCGTGTGTGTGTGTGTGTGTGTGCACGAGAGAGAGAGGTCGTGCTGTGTGATGTTCGCTGTCACATGCTCTAAGAAAAAAAAGACGATGAGAAATTATGAAGAGCAGCGGCCCGGTACAAATCCCTGAGAAACTTGTCATACAAATCTACTCCCTCTCCCTGTGTGTGTGTGTGTGTGTGTGTGTGTGTGTGCGCGCGCGCAAAAAGCCAAAGTCTGCAGTGATAAATTCCTCCTCAGAGAATTGCATGAAGCTTTTCTTTCTCTCTCTCGATCCAAATTATCCTGAGCCTTATCCTCTCCTTCTCAAACACTGCTGTTTATCTGTCCAAAACAAGAAGAACAGAAACAACTCCCTGACTTGCTTTATCCTCTGTGTGTGTGTGTGTGTGTGTGTGTGTGTGTGTGTGTGTGTGTGTGTGTGTGTGTGTGTGTGTGTGTGTTCAGTTAAAAATGTCTTCAACACCAAACACACACAGCTTTCTTTCCCACAGCTCAGTCAACACACTGACACGGTCCAATAATCAGACGATACACTGCAACTCACACACACGCACACACACTTCTGAAGCATTATATTTCAGTAAATTTTATAAAACTGCAATTTTTTTAAAAAAGAATGAAAAAACTATTTTTAAACAAATTTAAAACAATACGGAACAAGTTCAGAAAAAATTTATTCAAAAATTTTTCCCCACAAAAGTGGGAAAAAATTACAATAACGGAAAGTATTTAACAGTTTAATTTTCAATAAATTATAGGAAAAAACCCTAAAGACGATAGAACTAAAGTCATTTACTGTAGAATATGATAAAAGGGGGCGGAGCTACCTAGATGAAGAGAATATAATAATCTGAACTACATTAATTACGACTGTAACATCCTGTGAAGTGCGCTGTGCATCACCTGCTGCTTCCTCATGAGTCTCCTCCTCCTCTTCCTCTTCCTCCTCCTCCTCCTCCTCCTGCGCTCTCACACTCGTCTCAGCCGGGATGTGGAACTCGATCTTCTTGGGGCCGAGATGGGGCAGCGGCTCGAACACGTCGGAGGGCCTCAGAGCGGGACCTGGAGCACTAGCGCAGAGAACATTACACTTATTTTCACATTTAGGACTTCAAGTAATCTCACAGCTGTCTCAGGTGATGGTTCCGCCCTGGAGCCTGCACCAGGTGAGACTTTACATACTGCACTTAGCTGTGGCTTTTGCCTCGAATCACGCACTACAGGGCCTTGTGTAAGTATTTCACCCTCTTTGATCTTTCCCACACTTTGCAGCGTTACAGACTGGAACTGAAACGGATCTAATTGGGACTGAATATCAGGAATACACAAAATATCCCATAATAGTACAGTGGAAGGAAATGGTTTGCAAAATGTGGTGTGGTGCCCGCGTGGTTCGGGTGTGGTGCCAGTGTGGTACCTGTGCGGTTCGGGTGTGGTGCCAGTGTGATGTGGGGGTGTGGTACCTGTGCGTTAATGGTGTGGGGGTGTGGTACCTGTGCGGTTCGGGTGTGTGTGTGTGTGTGTGGGTGTGGGGAACCTGTGCGGTTCGGGTGTGTGTGTGTGTGTGT
>JAQMYM010000033.1:27944716-27958364 GCA_030014255.1 Parauchenoglanis ngamensis
CACACACACACACACACACACACACACACACACACACACACACACACACACACACACACACACACATACATACACACGTTTGTCTTTGTATCCTTGTGAGGACCTTCCATTGACATAAATAGTAACACAGCATATAAATGCTATGCCTAAACCTAAAACTAACCTTAACCTCGCCAACCAAAATAAAACCTTTTGGCTCTTTTAGCTTTTTACATAAACAACAGCAGTTAAATACAAATGAAGTAAAATCAAAATGTTTTTCAGTGATGGACTTGAAGCCTAAAGTATTGCTGTAGAGCTGCAATGACATTTTCATCCTTCAATAAGACTTAACTTTGAGAAGTATTTTGCAGCAGGTTTCTGACAGGAACAGTAAATGCACTGGAGCCACTTATTTTAGTTTGCTTATGAAAAGGGCAGAAAAACAAGTTCTCAGAAGATGAATGTGCATGGCAGAATGAAAGCACACAGTAGAAGCTGTTATAAAATGTCTGAATTTAGAAACAGCAGCAGTAGTAGACACAACATCGATTATCATTTTAAATGTACTGAATGAAGTTGTATTTTTATTAAAATACAGTTCAAGCACTGTTATTTGTCCATAATTTAGGTAATGTTGTAGTTCTGCCCAGTGATGATACCATAGCCTGAGTCTGTTTATATACTGTATGTCTGTGTGAACTACAGTTGGCTCGAGGCAGCATAATGCTTGTCTGCACTTTATAATACACCAGATGACTTTGCCTTTAGGACTGTGTTCAGGAGTATGGGAATGTTGGAGTGCTTAGTATATGAACAATAATCCCACACTAACCTTAACCTTAACATTTTTCATTTGTAATATAAATTGAGTTGTGCAACTTGTTATAGATTTGCAAGTTTGAGGACATATAGCTTTTAGTTTTCCTTACTCCAGCTTCTGAATGGGCACAAAAATCTATTCAAAATATGCTGATTGATATAACTGCTATATAACAGAGATATAACTGCTAACAGAGAGCATTGGAACTATTCTGAATTCCATAAATTACCAGAAAACATATGATACACGTTTACATGAATTCTTTTTTTAAAGGTGTGTACAACCTTTCTTTCTTGTTCATTTCATGTTCTTCCTAATTTGGATGCTGATTTTACTGATTGCACACTTTAATGCCATCCAGATTTTACATAAGGCTTATGGCCTATTTGTTTTCATTTGCCTCACCTACATACCAGTGTAATCATTATACCATGTTCACTAAAGCACTCATCCCTGACCTTTCAAACAATACATTTAAATTTAACTTTCTGACCAGTCATTGGTCTGGTAAATTCTTATGAAAAACACAGAATTTTGATTGGTCGTAATTTTCAGATCCTCTGTGATTGGCTAAGCTTGATTCTGTCATATAACAGGACTATATACTGGTTACCTCTGTACTCAAAAAGGAGTCTCCTTGTAAAGGCATCAGAAGTTAGCTCAAGAACTTTTCCAGGTCAAAATGAAGATGAAGGATATATTTGCTCTGCTGCTTGTCATGGGTCTCTATGGACTGACTTGCTGTCTTGTTAGGCAACACATCTATGTGAGGCAATTACTGACTTGGTCTGAAGCTCAACAGTACTGCAGACTAAGATATGATGATCTGTCAACTGTAGCATCCCAGGAGGAGATAAACTCTCTTCCAGTTGGTGCGCCTTCTTCTTGTCCCAACAACACAGACTACTATAGCATGTGTCAGATTGGGAAGTGGATTGGAATATATACAGACAATAATAATCTGACAAAGTGGTCAGGAGGGGATCAAGAACCATTTTGTGCACCTCTTTTTCAGACAGTAAAATATACTACAGGAATGTGTGGGCTAGTATGGCATGCAATACATTTATGCTTTCCTGTCCCATGCGCATGGAATCTCAGCTTTTACTGCATGATGAGGTTTGATGTGATTCTAGTGGAGCAAAAAATGACATGGGAAGAGGCTCTTGACTACTGCAGGAAACATTACATCGACTTGGTCAGTCTGACATCAGAAATTTGGATGAAAGAAGCTATAAACATAAGCTGGACAGCACAAACGGCACCTGTGTGGACTGGTCTGCGCTTTCTCAATGGACACTGGTTTTGGACTACTCACAGTGCTCTACTGTACCAGGCCTGGTCTAGTGGGAGTAAACCCCAGTGCCCTGCTAGAAACGTGCGCTGTGGAGCTTTAGCACAAAAAGATGGGATTTGGCAAATGAGAAACTGTGAGGAGAAACTGAATTTTCTCTGCTTCCGTAGGTCACAGCGCTATCCATATCAACTATGAAATCATCTTTAGTAATGGGAGTGATACCAACAGCAGCTCCATAATGATCCTGCTCTTCATTTTATTTCTCCTCTTCCTCCCATATCATCATCATTATCGTCATAATCATCATCATCATCATCATCGTCATCTACCAAAAGTGCATTCACAAACATATTATGAATTCCACTTGACATTATAAGTTTTGTTTTGATTACAAATATAAATAGATTACTATTCTTCACATCACTTCAAGTCAATTAATTTTACAATGTTTAAATATAAAATGCAACTTCTTAATTGCCAGAGCCAATGCCAGCACAACATCCCAAGTTGAGAGCATTGTTTTAAGCTATTAAGGATATTATTGTTTGTATAGTTTTGGATTGTTGTGTTACTCTATCTATCTATCTATCTATCTATTGAATATTAATGACTCACCTTCATAGAAATATTTGCGAATATTTTTTCTAGGTTTTATGCATAATATTTACTTTTGATATTTCTTTACAATTTATGTATAGGTTTGATTAAAGTGAATTTCTACCTGTTGAGCTTCCACATTTAGTAGACTAATATTGTGTGAAGTTATATCTGTTAAACTAAAATATTCAAGTAATTACTCCATGACTGGTGTATGTATCCTTCCTATTGACTGATATGTCGGCACATGATGTAAACTAGCATTTCTGAAACTTGTTACTTTATCTGTGACATATTTCATTAATAAATTTGTAACTGACCAAATTTACACAGCAATTATTTTCCAGAGTTTGATAATGATGGAATGTTTCAAATGAGGGTATCTCAGATGTTCTGCAGCTACTTTACCCCGCCACTAAGCCCCCTGAGTACAGATTTATTTACTGAAAAAGAACTATTAAATAAGTATATTTTTAAAATTCATTAAAAAATATTTTGGCTATTTATTGCATCCATACAGCTTTATATTCCTTACTTTTTTTTTAATCCAATGAACTAGTCCTAATTATTTAGTTCTACTAAATAATTCTCTACAATACAGTACTCTATTAAATGTGTGGGGCAGAACTGTATTGCTGCCTCAGAGTTCTGGTTCAATCCTGAGCTTGGGTTATTGTCTTTACTCAAGGAATATAGAAATTTAATAATTGTATGCTTACTTAATTACCTTTACAAGAAAATTTCTTTACCCCTTATATTTTGTTTAGACCTTCAAAGTACTCATGAAGTTCTCTTCTTCTCTTATCCAGCCACTGACTGTACCCAATATAGCAAATGAATGGGCTCAGTTTAGCATCTAATCATTTCAGTTTAGCATCCAATGAAGTACATCAGTGTGGAAAAAACTATCAAGAACCACGACAACTCGTCACAGGCCATGGCCATCTCATGCTACACAATGTAATTAACATAATGTGCACATTTGACCATGGATAAGCTGTTGAACTGCAGTGTTGAATTTGAGAAATTTGAGAATTTCAATTTTTATGGATCCATCTAATTTGAAGAGGCATTTTGAACAAAGTTTATATAATTTGCTATCATTAACCAGCTATCTTTATCTCAATTAACCTGCTTTCTTTGCTAATGCCAGGTTAGCCTAGCTCCAATTCTCAGTAGCTAACATAAACTGCACTGGACAATTCCACTTTTAATTGAATATGATTCTGTGCTTTATCAATTTTATTTAAACATAACTTCTCAGGATCTTTTCAATCCTTGCTGGCATCCCATCCCTGCCCTTTATTTGAATACACCTGCTCCATGTTTGGTTTCCATTCTGACTTTGGATTTAAAGCAAATTGGGTTTTTTGTCATCCTTTGCCTCATTTACTGAGCATTGTGCATATTTACTCACCCATAAATGCACTGCACACGGAACAAGCCTACTACTACTGCAAGCAGTAGTTAGCAATGTTTTCACATGTTTACAATCCTGTCCATACAAGAATTAAAATTATATTTAAAGTTAACAAAAAAAGTACATGGTGATAAGACTGAATACATGCCGATTTATTTTATTCAAAATTCCAGAGTGATGTGACGTGACCTTGAGTTTGAGAAAGTGCTGAGTGACATAGAGTTGCTGTGGGAAGTGTTACCATCTCACAGTTCCAGGGTTCCTAGTTCAATCCTATGAATTTTACTTATTGTCTGACTTCCAGTTACTGTCTGTGTGGATTTCCACCAGTTTCCTACCCATTTTAATCTTGATTTTAGGTGAATGGAGACTGTAATTCTTCTTTTTCATATTATTATTATTATTATTATTATTATTACTATTGCTATCACTGCCAGTGTTGCCTTTTTTTTACTGAAAATATCCTACTGAATTCTTTGTTGAAACACAGCAGTTTGAAAATATTTTTAAAAATTAACTATTACTGTACAAAATACATTCAAAATCTCTCCAACTGGGGACACATTCATTCTGCCATCATTGTGTGTATTGGGATTACTTAACCACTGAACCATGGACTACAGATGGGCTCCCAATGCCTTCTAGTGGTCCGTAGATCAGTCAGTAGTTGTAGTAGTAAATCAGTAGTCCAAAGAGCACCTCATGTCATACAAATATCAGTGAAAAATATCATTTAATAAAAAAAGTCAATTATTAAGACTTTTTAGAAGATAACGTACATAAATATTAAGTGCAAATAATCAAATATCAATTCAAGTCCAAATTCTGTGGTTGACCAATTAATAATATATCTGCTGCAAATAGGTAGCTAGAAAAGAAAAAATCACATTCAGATACTGTGTGGTGAAACCATTCACTGCTTTATAGGTCAGATATTGTATTTTATAATCAAGCATTTAGTGCAGTGTCAATAAAACAAGTGTATGTGGTCAAACTTTCTGATTACTAGCAATATGTCTGATTATATCTCATGCAGCTATACCAAAAAGCCCATAATACATAAATGGTGATTTTTAAGTATCCTCAATCATTTTATCAGTAGATGAGTTTTTGGCCCAGAGTTTATTGCTCTATTTTGCCACCTTGTGGAATAACAGAAACTAGATCATTTTCAAATCTTGTCTAAGCAATGGTTAGCCAGCTATGTGGTGGACATCACCTTACCGTCATCACCATTTAGGCTACTTCTCTTGAGTGACATGCCACTCCTCCTCATTTTCTCCTCCTGGGTTTTATTGAGAGGTTATACCACTCCAGGAAGTCGGGTTGATCATTGTATTCATCTCTGAGAACCTTTCAAGGCAGTCCTAAGTATCCTTTTCCACGATATTGTTGGTGCTCGGGTAACTGTGGATTTATGAACCCCAAGGAACCATCAGGGTTCAAACCAGCAAGAGCTTTCTATGGAATGATTGAATAACAGCAGTATTTATGGTGAATACTTCATCATACATCACTGAGTGATCTTGTTGATAGGTCTAGGAGGTGCACACTATTTGAGCCAGTTGTCCAGAGTCCAGTGAACAACAGTTACTAGCACTAAATATCTAGGTCTAAGATGGGACAGGAGTGACATTTACGAGACCAGTTTCAGTCTAGTGGATGAGTACTGTGTGCACATGCGGTCACTGCTGGACTCGGTGAAGCTCGGTGATGAGGAAAGACCACTGCCTTTAAAGAAAAAAAGAGAGGGAGAAAAAAAATAAGGACACTTTATAAGTCAGTTTTCACTTTATAAGTTTTGTTTGTTTCTAGCACTGAGATTATGTTTGTATGGTGAAATGAAAGGAGAAAAAGCAAAGACATTAAGCTGTAACTCACCTCTCATGAGACTGTACATGTTCAGATAATTGCTTCCTGAATCTAATATGGTGTGCCAGCTACGAGATGTAGAGTGACCCTGCAGGACATTTAAAGTAAATGAAAGTGAGGAAGAAGCAAGAAGGAATCTCTGATTTTAGTCTTGTTATAATTATAGGGTTGTAAAAACAGTGTTTGATATTGCTGATACAGAGACACATTTTATGCTGAATTTAGAATACTATAAAATTACTTCCATTGCATGCACATACCTGAATCTCACAGCTGTCTGTGCTTGTGCTGCTGAAGTTAAACATGATGTCATCAATGAACCTCAATACAGGAGTGGTGCGAGTGGCGATGATATTATCACCAATTACAGACACCAGCTACCACAGAAATATGGAATATTTTAATTTAAATAATACCATCAAGTGCCTGAACATTTACTTTGATTGCAAACTAACACACGACTGGTTACAACGTGACCTCGCACTCTCTTTCTCTCTCTCTCTCTCTCTGTCTATATAGATACTCACAGAATACAGGCACCTTTGACTCTTTGGGGGGCAGCTCTCTGTTGTCCACGCATTGATCTGGTTTACCAGAAGGGAGGAGGCATCAAAGCATGGGATATCTACAGTCCTGTGAACATCAGGATGACATTGCATTACATTGCAGATTTATTTATTAATAAACTGATAAATGAATGGCACAACTGGGCTTACATAGCTCAAAAGGACAGCTTCACGTGTTTCATGTGCATTCATTCTCTAATTTATTGCACCACATGATCACTATTATTATTATTATTATTATTATTATTATTATTATTATTATTTAGCTCCTGCTACAGAGTATGGTGGTTGACGATTATGTTTTAAAGCTGTGTCTGTGTGCAGCAGGTTAATAGCTCATACCTACCACGTGACTGAGCAGTTCGCGTGCAGTGGTCCTGCCGCCAGAAAGGAAAGCAGCCCACCGACACCGAGCATTAACACTCCCATAACGGACACACACCCCGCCCTGTGCTCAGCTACTGCTGGCCCTGAGGTGTCCCCAACCGCCCCTTCGCTTAACAAGTTTTTAGATTCACTCCTCATGCCCGTCAGCCTTACACATCGCATCCGTACAGACGTTCCCCAGCGTCTTCCTCCTCCCCTTCCTCCGCTACAGCCTCTCGTATGGAACGCCAAGCGGGTCATGTTTCCACTAAAAACACGTCAAGGTATAAATATGGTAAATAGGTATAACCATAACCAGGGCTGCTAGGTCAGTATACGCTTTGCGGCAGGTGTGTTCCCTTGTGGTAAATATTCTCTTTAGATGTCTTTCATGAAAAATATTTTCTTATGTGAAAACCGTGTCTACCGTAAAGCACTGATTTCATGTCTTTATATTTAAGCCCGGGCGGCACGGTGGTGTAGTGATTAGCACTGTCGCCTCATAGGTTCGATCCCCGGGTCACCCAGGGTGCCTTTCTGTGTGGAGTTTGCATGTTCTCCCCGTGCATGCTTGGGTTTCCTCCGGGTGCTCCGGTTTCCTCCGGAAA
The DNA here is from genome assembly GCA_030014255.1 of Parauchenoglanis ngamensis. Taxonomy (NCBI): domain Eukaryota; kingdom Metazoa; phylum Chordata; class Actinopteri; order Siluriformes; family Auchenoglanididae; genus Parauchenoglanis; species Parauchenoglanis ngamensis. Next base: position 27,952,245 of record JAQMYM010000033.1, read on the forward strand.
CATTCTGAGTCATTCCCTCACCAAACTCTCTTTAAAAAATGAATAAGACAAAAAAAAAAAAAAACCACAGAAAGAAACCAGAAAGTGTAAAACTCCTTTATTCTGAAGATGAAGCTTTGACTTAAATGTTACTTTTTAAATCATTGCTAATAACACAGACTTCTGGAGAGCTGAAATTCATCCTGTCTGCCACCAGATGTCAGTGTTGTCCATAAAATGACCCGTTTTGATTCTGTCCCTCATTTCAAGTCCTCCTGGTGTCACAGATAAAAGTTAAAATATTGACAAACTGACTAGATTAAGAATATAATTCCCAGGTTCTTAATCATTCTAGATAATGAATCCATGACTCCAGCATGTTTGTATGCAGGCAGAGAACGCAGACCTGTTTCTCACACTGCGGTTTTCTCTTTACAGCTCCCCAGCAGCTCAGAGAGGGCCGCCTGCGTCCTGCAGCGTTTCATCGTCACGTCTGAGTGTCTGAGTGCTGGGAGGAAAATGTAGGGAAGCGCTTTAATGGTGCTGATTCAGCAGACGCTAATAATTTAGCTTTAATTGGCTCTAAACACCTGACTGATTTACTTTATATGCTAGATCTGTTGTGAAGTCGGTGGAGAGAGTCAGGAGAGACTGAGTGCATGGAGGAGTCTTTTTGAGACTCCAGATCTGCAATTTACTGTTTTGAGAAGATTTAATGTAGTTTAAATTTAATTTAATGTAATTTAGTTGTTCTGTTTTGTATAAAAATATGAAGTTAGCATAACCTGTCCTTATCCTGATGTTAAAATATTTACAAGCCAAAGAAGTAAATGCAAAAACTATTTGTACAAATATCGATGTTAATGGAGCTGTGTGTAATGTTTTAGAGCCCTCTGCTGATATGTTGGGAAAGGGGCGGAGCTAAGCTGCTTGAGGGCGGAGCTCATTTCTGGGCCAAAGTAAACCGATGTAGTGACGTCAATTTCATGAGAATATTACAAAAATCAATAAATATATAACTCGGATTATTACAAGTCTAGACGTAAGAATGTTTAAATATTACAAACTGCAGCTTTAAGTCAGATCTGTACTTATTGTTGTTGTTTTGTGAGTCACGCTCAATGGTTACATTTAAAATATCACCAAACCACACGAGCTAGCATGTTTCACATGATGTTAGCAACATCAGTGACTATTAACTAAGCTAAAAACGGAGCACGTGTGCAAATGTAGACTGTTTTAATGCTATGTTAACAAGAGAATGTAATATTAAACGTACATTAATGTAATGTTAACAGCAGAAGGGCTCCAAACTGTAAGCTGTATTAGCACATAAAGCTTCCTGTCTTACATGAATATAACATTAGCAGCTAACATTATTTCTCTGTGGCTGACAAAATATAATCAAGTTATGTAAGGCTTTTTTCACATACATAATATCTTATGTAAGATTTTAGCTGTATATAAATAATTTTTTCACGATACATATTTATTTATTTACAACACGATCATAATTTTTGTGTTAATATTTTCTGTCATGTAAAGTATTTTCTGACATGAATTAGTTCATAAATATTCCTTATGAAAAGAAGCCTATTCTTATGTAAATACTTTGCAAAAGTAAAGATTTCTTATAAAACATTTCCTTAAGCAAAGATTTTCTTACATAAAATAATTTCTTGCAAAATATTTGAAGTTCGTTCTTTCTTGGTTAAAATTTTCGTACATAAATACAGATTAGTTTATTAGTTAGTGACATTTCCAGGTAAACATATTAGAAAATAATGAGTTTTAGCTACAACATTGAGGAGCATCATGCCTCCAATAAATATACAAACCAGTCTGAGTGTTGTGTCCAAAGATACAAATCAAATGTTTGGGTTTTTTTCTTTAGCAGTTAAAGCTGATATTTAAAGCTATTATTTTATTTCTGAGAGAAAGAAACTCACTGAATTTGCATGATCCAGATGCTAACCACTTGTCCACATTTATTTCTTTATTACAGCATACATGCTCATTTAATTCCTGCTAATTCTGACCAGCAGAAGAGTTTCAGACTGTAAAGAATTCTGTTTTTGACTCAATCTGTTTTATATAAAAACCAAATTAGCATTAGCATTATTATCTAAACCACATGAACTGCGTGATTGGTCATAAAGTGTATTTTCCGACTCGACCCCGTGCTTGGAGTCGTTCCTGTAAAAATATTGTCAGCGAGCCTCTAAATTCCTGTGCAAATGAATTCTTTTCTTCATGTGTGACACGGACATTCCTTCCAGCTGGGACACAATGCCGCCTTTCAGCCTGCGAGACTTCCCAGGTGAAGGAGGAGCACCGGACACTCGAGCCGGAGAACCGAGACGGGCTGAATCTCTCATCCGAGACGCGTCAGAGAGAGAAACGGCTGAGTTTTACTTACAGCGAATAATAGCTCAGCTGATGAATGCAAATTAGCAAAAACGTTTCTACTAACTTCTGATTTTAAAAACGTTACATCTGTCAGTTTTTCTGGGTGTTTTAAAAGCTTTTTACATAATAATTATAATCTAACGGACATCATTCTGGATTTCTGAGAAATGGAAGCATAAAGGTACCAAATTAGCATCAAGCTAAACCATCAAACACTTGCCATCTGTACAATAAATCTTAGCCAAGGTAAAAAAAAAAAAAAAAAAACCTTAACCAGTGTAAAAAAAGAAAATTTCATAAAATGTGATATATTACAAGATACGTGCTTATCTAGAACAAACCACCTCGCACTTTTTCTAAAGAACTGAAAGATTTTCTCAAGTAAAGATTTTTATCAAGGAAAGATTTCTTATTTAAAGTTTTTTTGGCACGTGAAGATTTCTAACATAACAATGATAATAAGTAAGGATTTCTTACGTACAATATTATGTAAAGATTTGCTACAAAAAGTAGGAAGTTGTACATAAACTTTCTTGAGTTAAGGTTTTCGCAAGCAAAGATTTTCTCACGTAAAGATTTCTTATGTAAAGTTTATGTAAAGAAAAGATTTTGTAAAGCAAAGATTTTCTCACATAAAGGTTTCTTATGTAAAGATTTTGTAAAGTAAATATTTTCTCATGTAAAGGTTTCTTATGTGATGATTTATCAAGTAAAGAAAAGATTTTGTAAAGTAAATATTTCATCACATAAAGGTTTCTTATGTAAAGATTTTGTCGAGTGAAGATTTTTTAAATAAAGGCTTTACAGAAACATTTTTTCCCACTAAAGATTTCTTAAGTAAAGATTTTGCAAACCACAGATTTTGTAAAGTAAATATTTTCTCACGTAACGATTTCTTATGTAAAGTGTTTGTAAAGAAAATATTTTGTGAAGTAAATACTTTCCCATGTAAAGATTTCTTATGTAAAGTGTTTGTAAAGAAAATATTTTGTGAAGTAAACATGTAACATGTAACACTTTGTAGTTTCTCAGCAAAAACAGGAAGGGAATGACTGTTTATAGCTGCTATAGCATAAATGACAACAGGAACTAACTAATTTCCTGGATGTTCCACAAACTTTACAGAAACAATCAAAGGCTACAATGTATGAGCTTTTGTAGTTTAAATAGCAGAAGATTGTGATGGTTCTAAAATCACCGTGGTACAGGAGGAATAAAACACTCTTGGAAGTGCTGCAATGGGAAGGCCGTTATTTCACATTAGCGCAGTAAAGTGGCACCTAACGGGACTTCCAGACGTCACGTCCCAGAGTGCACCACGTGGCCCGCAGGTGTGGCTGCCATGCACCACAGTTTTCAGTTGCTTCCTAATGATCCTGTTTTAATTAATCCACAGTTTCAGTTTGATTTACACACACAGATGCTAAACTGGTGGCTACAAGCGCTCATTACATTGTTAGCTAACTTCACACAGTCCAATATGTTATTTTTCTAATAGCTGATGTAAATCAAATGATGTAAAGTCTGACACTCATGATACCACATCAGATAACCGTCTCCCCACTGCCACTTTCATTAGCTTGTTATAAGGTGTGAAACATGTTTTAAACGAGAGTGATATCAGAGCCAATCAGATTCCACAGCTGTGCTGCAGATGTGCATTGAGGCTGATGAACAGGCTGCAGGATGGGCCTGTCAGGAAAGCAGATCAGATCCAGAGGCTTATCACATCAAGTTCTGAGGAAAAGCATGAAGCACTCATTCTGACATTTTTTTTTTCACTTGAATATATGGTTAAAGCCCAACTGGGAAACTTGCAGCTCAGGACTCAAGAGCTGGGAATAAATCAGACCCACAGACCAGCTTCATCACCAGTCCTGGGCTAATTTCACTAGATCACGGACGTTGCTAAATGTTTTTAAAATCATTTAAAAAAATCGAGAATTAATTTCGAGTTGCTGATTCATGTATGCAAATCAACTTTCCTCAATTACTTAAGGTCCTGAATCACGGTTTTATGTATACGGTCAATTAAAGAATGAATCTTCTTCCCTGCTAGCAAGCTAGCTATCCAACTCACCGACGGTAAAGAGTGAAAAACAAAAATAAAATACAATGATGATGGCGTTTAATCAATTCTCCTGAAAGAACTAATGAACGATAGTCTAAAAAAAATAACATACAGTCCTGCAGGAATTATTATAACATCATACCTGTACAATACTATAGTGTGTGACAGTAACTCCGCTTCATCACATTCTGCTAATACACTCTGACTCTGAGCTAGCTAACATAGCAAACCTAGCGCACCTTCACACTGTTAGCTACAGTTTTTAGCGTACTCCTAAACAACAATTAGCATCATGCTCCTAGGTTTGGTGTTTTGATGTGTTAGCCAAACAACTAATTCCTGCTTTCTGTCATATTACCAGACCCGGAACACTCACTTTATTAAAATGATTAAAGTTACACACTTTCAAAAGCGATGCGTTTTTAACGTTTATATAGACTGGTTTTAGTTTTAGAGAGAAATCCACCTTGCAGTCATTTGGGAAGAACGGCTGCTCAGCACTATGGCCATGGAGCTATATAAAGGTTCCATAAGAGGCACTTTGTGGCTCTTTGTGGGGAAAAAAAGCCCAAAAGCGTCTGCAGCAAACCTTCTGTAGGGAACCAAATCCAGATGACTGGTGCAGCAGCCAAATCCTCTCACAAATGCCTGTGTGTTTCCATGTATTTTAAGCTGGATAAACACCTCAAAATAACAGTGTGTGTGTGTGTGTCTGTGTCTGTGTGTGTGTGTGTGTGTGTTAACCTTCCTATAAATACAGAAAATACAGTCACTGAAGCAAGTGAGAAAATAAAACGATTGACACACAACACACTGCCACACAATAGTAATTAACCCACGTTAGTTTGCAGTTGTGTTAGCATTCCATGCTAATTGTCAGGTTTATGATTTATGCAAGTCAGAGTTAATTTACACACCTCAGTATCTACCGAACGTTGGTGAGTTGTCGTTCCTTTTATTTTTTGTTTTTAAATCTGTGCTAGCCCTCTGACGGCGCTGCCTCTTCTACTATAAAGACCGCCTGCGACTGCCAGCAACAAGAAGTGTCATTTCTCTGGGTTCAGTGCGTCATCGGGGTATTAGCAGTCCCTGAGTTTCCCGGCGTGGACACGCCACTGCACGCAAAAGTATGAAGTTCACAAATGGAGGCACACAAAAGTGTCACCATGTCTGTTTTTGACTCACCACTGCTTGTTTATTTGTTCGTTTCTTTCTTTGCTTGCATTTTTAATATATGAATAATGGCAATATGAATAATAATACAATACTATTTTATGTCCTTGTTAAAAGAACTGATTAGGAAAACTGCATTTTTTAAAAAAATACTTCATTAAAATGTACTGTAATGGTGTATGATTATCAAAATTACAATATATTTGGCAATGATTGTTATAATTTTGGATTCAACCCAGCAAGCAGCATATTATGGCACAGAGTTATAGCAATCAGGCTAACACATGAGCTAGCATTATAGTAAACAGGCTAACACATGAACTAGCGTTACAGCAAGTAGGCTAAAAGATGAACTAGCAATATAGCAAACAGGCTAACATGAACTAGCATTATAGCAAACAGGCTAACAACTCCAAGATTCTAGAAAAGGCTGTAGCACAGCAGTTATGCTCATACCTACATAGGAATAGCATTCATGAAATGTATCA
>JAQMYM010000033.1:27976130-28007111 GCA_030014255.1 Parauchenoglanis ngamensis
GAGAGAGAGAGAGAGAGAGAGAGCGCGAGAGAGAGAGAGAGAGAGAGAGAGAGAGAGAGAGACAGAGGGAGAGAGACAGAGAGAGAGAGAGAGAGAGAGAGAGAGAAGGGCAGACTGACAGATAGATATTTAATCTGCTGGATGGACATCAAACTAAGATTCTGACACAGATGCATGTAATCTCAGTAAGGATGTGTAATATTGCTGATTAAATTAGCATGCTGTAGATTAAATGCTGTAGATATCACTGATTTCTAACGTGCAGGGTTCTCCATTAAATCCCTGTCTGCCAGCACAGAAACACCAACCGAGACCACTATTACATCCCACTACATCTTGTTTTACATCCTGTTACACCCTGTTACATCCCACTATATCCTGTTACATCCTATTTTACATCCCACTACATCCTGTTTTACATCCTGTTACACCCTGTTACATCCCACTATATCCAGTCACATCCTATTTTGCATCCTGTTACATCCCGCTACATCCTCTAACATCCCGCTACATCCTGTTTTACATCCTGTTACATCTCACTACATCCTGTTTTACATCCTGTTACATCCCGTTACATCCTGCTACATCCTGCTACATCCTGTTACATCTCGCTACATCCTGTCTTACATCCTGTTACATCCCACTACATCCTGTTTCATCGTGTTTTACATCCTGTTACATCCCATTTCATCTCGTTACATCCCGTTACATCCCATTAAAAACCACAAACATGTCCAGAATCAGCCAACAGTCATCTTTTAAACCTTTATGACTTTTAATGTTTACATCATAGATATTTTTAACATATATCACATATATCATAAACGTGAATATTACATTAACATTACATGAATATTAGGCAGCCCAGCTGTTAGGTTAGGATGATAAAGATGACAGATTATTCTCTAGAAATTCAATGATTCCACACATGCACTTGGTGTATTATTTAAATAAAACCTTTATTTCTTGTGTTATTCCCAAAAAATTGTTAACATTAGAAGAAGAGTAAAGACGTTGTACTGTATACTGTATATCCATTATATTGGTTTCATAGTCTCTCTAATAGTTGCTATCAACGCTGATGCTAAACCTCTTTCCATGCATATGCATCATGTTGGACAAGTAACCTGGATGTAAACAGAGGTTTATATAGACTTTCCATATAAACATTTTATATTAAAATCCGCAATTGGAATGTTAAAAATATTTAATTTCGCTGTGTGATGCTTCAGCCATGCAGTTTGCACAATGATAAATCAGTGGCTGTAATATTCCTCAATCATGTCGTAGATAACTTGGGATAAACAGGAAGATTGTGGACATTTAATTTTGGCTGAACTGTCACATTAATGAAAGCTCTGCTCATGTTAGACTTCACAGTCATGTGTGACTCCATACTGTAGACAACTTCCTTAACATCTGGCCTGCATCTGCATCTACTCTAGCATGTGTTTGGCAGCACAATATGGTGACATGACATTTACCTACACCAGGTCAAAGGTCACAGCTTAACATACCCCAAAGTCACCAGCATCATGACTCAGGACAAATCATGTCTTACACATGTACACAATAATAATAATAATAATAATAATAATAATAATAATAATAATAATAATAATAATAATAATAATAATAATAATAATAATCAGTTCCTGTTGAGTTTGAGGTCCTGGCTGAAGGTTTGCATAATGATGATAGAAGCAGATAAGAATTTAGCCAAGGACATGTCTCGAACAGTTCTTACACGTGTTCTTGGCAGCGTCGGGGTTTAACTTTCCGGAGATATTTATGAGGCGATAATAACCATAACAGAGTGTGCAGTCCTTCGTTTCATGGTGATCCAACAGTGTGCAGAAAACATGACTTAATGAATAGCTTTACACACACATGGAGGGGGAGAAAAGAATCACAGAATAATATGGACACAATTTCCCAGGTACAGATTCAACTTCAAATTATTTCAACATTATTCAGAAATATTGTTTCCGCTGCTGATGTACACAGTTAGAAACATTAACACTTTCTGTGAAGGTGGAATTTATAATAAAACTTGAATAATTTCCTATCATGCTACAAAGCATTTATAATGCATTGTAATAACACTTAATGAAAATAAAAACCATCATCTAAAGATGTAATTAAAATAATTTATGCTGATTTAAAGGTATTTAAAGGTATATTAAAGTATTAACAGATCGGGAACAGCATTACTAATAATGAGATGAAGGGGAAGGGGCGGGGCTTCCAGGGGGTCCTACATAACTGTCAATCATTCCCGATTCATATATCAATTGGCTCATTTTGTAATTGAGCTGTAAAATAAAATAAATAAAAATAAAAAGCTGTTTTGGTATATTTTTGAGGGATCACTCGCTGTTAGAAGGGTTACTCTGATGTGGAGCTCCTTCACACAATGAGTAAAGGATGTGCGTGAAAGCTCTGCGTTAAAGTTTACGAAGTGAACATTTTTGACATCGTTTCTTTTCGGTACAAAATTATAAAAATTACAAAATTCGGTTAGTGGCGGCATCGAACCAACATCTCACGTACCAAGTTCATTAAAAGTCTGTAATAAGAATAAGAATTTAGGGGTTTTTGATGGTATAATCCACACCAGCTGTTACATGTCACACAGCTGCATGTCTGAGCTGAGAGAGCTTTACTCAGAGCAGAAAGTCATGAAATCAGGAGTTACTCTGTCAGAAAACACCACAGTGAAGCATTAACCGAATACACAAAGGGGCGGCCCTTATTGCTCGCAGTGACAGCGTGTGTCAGTCTGAAAGTCGGCTCAGAACCGAGAGCTGGAGGATGCTTAAGAGGAAATGGGAGCATAAACGATGATACTGGTGTATTTATTCATGATTATTTTTATCATGAGTTTTCATGTGGTGTTATTCTGTAATACAAATGATGCAGTCATACGGGGCCGTAGTCAGGCATTTTTAAACTACTAATATAATGACCTTAGCAACACCCTGGCAACCACATAGCAACACCTTAGCCTAGGAACCACCTAGCAACACCCTAGCAACCACTTGGCAACACCTTCACAACCACCAAGCAACACCCTAGCAACCACCTAGCAACACCCTAGTAAACACCTAGCAACACCCTAGCAACCACCTAGCAAAACCCTAGCAACCACCACCAACACCTTAGCAACACCCTAGCAACCACCACCAACACCTTAACAACACACTAGCAACCACCTAGCAAAACCCTAGCAACCATCACCATCACCTCAGCAATACCCTAGCAACCACCACCAACACCTTAGCAACACACTAGCAACCACTTAGCAACACCCTAGCAACCACCTAGCAAAACCCTAGCAACTACCACCGTCACCTAGCAACACCCTAGCAACCACCACCAACACCTTAGCAACACCCTAGCAACCATCACCAACACCTTAGCAACACCCTAGCAACCACCACCAACACCTTAGCAACAACCTAGCAACCAACTAGCAACACCCAGCAACACATTTGTGCTGCAGCAGAGCAATGACACATATTTTCTTCAGGAAATGCACATATCTACTTAAACTTAAAATCCTGACACTTACTGCCTTTTTACAATTTTGTTATTCTATTAATAATTCAGGAATGAACAAATGATCTTCATCTAGTTCAGAAGATAACATAACTAAACATCAGATATTAACAAAAGCTGGTCCAGGACTCAGCCATACCCGAGGACGTTTGTTGACAGTAGTGTGACATTTCACCATCCAACACACACCAATTGAACACATTCAGTTGGGAAAAACAGACACTATTGAGGTTTTCACGTCTGTAAAGCACTCTGAATCACCGTAGTGCGATATAAATGACCTTATCTTTGAGCACACGCTGCGCTTGTTGGAGAGGTGTTGGGACTGTATTGCTGTGTTGTGTGATTTTCGTGTGTTAAGTCAGTTTACAGTGTGTGTTTTCAGCACGCGTTTAAGACAATTACTCACCACAGCAAGTACGAGATTCCTATAAACGTTTTTCTGAGTTCTATAACAGACTGTCTGATAACGTTCTCCGTCTCAGATTATACACTGCAGTTCCTCTAACAATAGACCTGCACTTACAGAAAATGACTACGTTCTGTTTACGTCATCAATCATCTCGGCTCTCGGCTCTCGGCTCGTGTTGACCACACACTCATCACAGCGAGTTTCTCTGTCCATCACCACGTGTTGTTTATCTGCTATATTTTGTAGCTGTCCTGATAGTTTGCCGTCCACTGATTAGTGGATTGAAGATGAGCGTCGTGGTAGCGTTCACACTACAAGTTATAATTCAGAGACAGATGCGTTGTTGCTGGTCAGGTTACCTTCGGTCGCAGTAGCATTCAATCGGCCGTCGATAATGTCCATTAGACTGCTGATCTCAGCTCGCAACCGAAGAAGTGTTTTACAGTATGCAAGTTTTGTCTGCAACAAAAATTGCTTTCGTTTTATGTAATAGGTAACTGTGTTCTTTAAATACGGCTTAAGAAAGAAAGAAAGAAAGAAAGAAAGAAAGAAAGAAAGAGAAAAATGTTTGTTTTGCTTTGGGGTTGTCTTTAGTTTGAGTTTGAAGCATTTTTGTTTGTTTGTTTGGAGATTTGCGTGATCACTTGCACACTTTCTCACTTTGTCTTATTTTAGGAAAGCCACAAATATCAGATAAATGTACAAAAGCACAGTGGTGCTCTAAATGGGGTGGATGTTACTTCTAGATGAATCAGTTCACAGTTTGACGTAATTAAAGTTGGGTTTTCTGAGTTCTTTTTAAAAGATTCGCTTTAGCAGAGCAGGTTGAAACGAATCAGATTCATTAATTTAAGGTTTTTGCCCTTTCTTTACATGGTTTCATTCGAGTTTTTGAAATTCCTTTAAAAGAATTGAATCAATGCAGAATTTTGGGGTCCTTTTTAAAGAATCACTTCAGCAGAGTTACTATTCGAGTCCACTTAGTTTGATTCAGGTTTTCAGAATTCCTTTAAAAGAATGGATTCTAGTGCGGTTCAGGGGTCTGGGGTTCTTTTAAATGAAATCGGGTCAGTGGAGTGAAATGAATCGACTTAGTTTGATGAAAGTTGTCCGAATTCATTTAAAAGGATTGATTCGATTCAAGATTTGAGAGTTCCTTTAGAAGAATCGATTTAATCCAGGCTTTCGAGTTATTTTTGAATGAGAATTGATTCAGAGAGTCACTTCGCTCATTCGAGTTTTTGGAATTCCTTTAAAAGAAATCATTTCGTTCGGCTTTTCTAAGTCTTTCTAAGTTTTTCTAAAGATATCCCGTCAGTAGGGTGACACGAATCCACTTAGTTTCATTATAAGAATAGATACGGTTCAAGGTTTGTGGGTTCTTTTAAAACATTCGATTCAGTATGATATAAAATAATCGATTCGATTCAGGATGGCGGGGTTCTTGGTTAAATCATCGATTCAGTACAGTGACACGAATCCGTTGATTTTGATTCGCGTTTTCGGTTTTACACAGTTATATGATTTCTACATGGTTCGCTTCAGGCTTTCTGGACTTTGTTAAAAGAGTCGATTTAGTGGAGTGACCCGAATAGTCCTATTTGGGTTTCTGAGTTCTTTTAAACGAGTCGGTTCAGTGGAGTGAGTCGTGGATGCGCGCGGTGCGTGGAGGTGGAGGCAGGGTGTTTAGGGGCTCAGGGGTGGATCCCCGGGCCGGAGTCTCCCTCCTGCCGCCCGACTTGTTAATCAGAGCTGTTTCTTCCCTCCCTTGTCATTTTTTTCTGCGTAATGGTAGGTGTTCTCGGACTCGGCCGGCCCACCTGTCGGTGTGTGTGTGTGTGTGTGTGTGTGTGTGAAGAAGCGGGGGGGTAGAGATCGGATGCGCCTCCGTGAGTCCTGATTAAAGCCCCGAATCCCGTCAGCTCCGTAGGCTGGCCGAAAAGTTGCGGGGACGCACGCGCGCGCACGCACACGCACACACGCGCGTGGAAAGCGCCTTGGAAGTTGTGGAGTTTGGAAAAGAGCGCGCGAGCCGGTCGGCAGTGAAGAGATCCAGCTGAAAAACTCTACTCCTTTATGGCTCTGTAGAGCTCGAGAGCTTTCTGGAGGGATTGTGGAGTGTGGTTGGTGTGTGTGTGTGTGTGTGTGTGAGTTTGGTGGTGGTGTGTGAGTGTGTGTGTGTGTGCGCGCGCGCGTGTGTGTGTGTGTGCGCGCGCGCGTGGTGTGTGTTTTTAGTTGGAAACGGTTTTTGCGAAGCCGTACACTTTGCCGAGGTTCGTCCGGCATCTCGCTTCTCCGTCCACCATGGAGACCCAGCGGTGGTCCACCAGGTGGAGGACGAAAAGGTGGCTTCTGGACATCCCGACTAGACCTCTCCTCATCGTCATCGCCTCGTCCTTCATCCTCGCGCTCCAGGCTCCGCGTGTCCGAGCAGGTAAACATCTGCACACATTTTATAGATGGAAATAGACAAATAAATAGGTACATTTTTGCCATCTGCAGCACCTTCAGATCACCTCTAACATCCCGCGCCATGCATCATACACACTCAGAAGAGATACCCTAAGGATTCTTCATCACTCATCCTTCAGGCTTGCTTCTTGACCCCCCCATCCTTTTTTTTAGTTTAGAAATTGAATAGAATATTCACTGGTTCCTCAAGAACCCATTACTGTGCTCAAATTCACATTTTTTAATTTAACCATAGTGTGAATGATCAGTGTAGGCTAACGTCAGTGAAGGTCAGTGAAGAAGCAAGGAGTGTGTGTAATCCCTGATTGTAAAGCACTTTGGGACATTACGACTGTTGCACAGCTGGATTTAAACCTATCACACATGGCATATTATATTATCAAAGACAGAAAATGTGCACGTGGCGCAAAAATATTCCTGAGGTATGTAAATGTGAATCATTTTACTGAAAAATAAATTCAGAAAAAGCCTCCACATGGCACAGCTTTATATACTGTGTGTGTGTGTGAACTCCTTCGAAGAAGGTGATTGAGTTTAGTCAAGTGCACGAAACCTCAGTCCTCTAGGATGGTAGTGAGGCGAGGGAGCAGGAATGCGCTCCGAAGGCATCCTTTGAGACGACTTTTTAAGATTTACGCTGAGGCCAAACTTAAAAAAAGGCTCTTTGTTTGAGCGAGTGGTCCATTAGGTGTGTGTGGACATGGGGAGAAATTCCTCAAGGCTTTCAGATCCCTGTCTCGCACTAGGGGGAAGAATTTTTCAGCGTGTCGTCCGGCAACAATCCCACCAGCTGACTGCAGACAGAGAGCGAGAGAGAGAGAGAGCGAGAGAGAGAGAGAGAGAGAGAGAGAGAGAGAGAGAGAGAGAGAGACAGGCAGAGAGAGAAGCTCAGATTCCTGATCTAAATCTGGAACAGGGTCTGGACAGGGTTCCCTGCAATTAGTGGGCTCTAAGAGCCTTGTGTCTTATATTAATGAGAGATCAAATGATCCTGCATTGTAATTGAAGCTCTCGCAGGCTGCTCATTATGGGCGTGCCTCAATAAAGCACCAGCGTAGCAATTAAGGATTTGGAACATGAATGAAGCCGGATCACTTTGAGGGATGCTGTGCGAATCCTAATGTGGAGAAGATCCAGAGAAGCGAGCCCTTGAAGTGTGTGTGGAGATCAGATTAGATTAAATTAGATCATTTAGACGAGCTCTGAGTGGTACAGCACCCATACCTCCACACGCACCCAGTCATCACCCGAGGCCATCCAGGAGCTTTGGGCAAACTTGTGTTCCTCTCTCTCTGAAGTGTGGGTGTGTGTGTGTGTGTGTGTGTGTGAGTGTTGAGACAAGGCTGTGTTGTCCTGTGTTTCCACACCGTTACCTGATGATGGTCCTCTGCGCTCATCCCTATTATTTGGTTCAAAGGGAAACGCACATTCGGGCCTTAGCAGGGATAGGCAACACGTCCGACACGCGAGAACAAAGCGAAGAGACTTTAGCGTTATCAGTTATCATGTTGTGATGTTTGCTTGTGATGTGATCATAAACATTACCGTCTCATCAGCTAGAGTCGTTTGTGTTGAGAAGTCGATGATACTCCTAATAAGAAATTTACATATCATGAGAATTTATTGCAATATCGATATCGCCCATCACATCGTCACATCTTTCACACCTCATGATAACTTTTAATTGATTAGCGCCCCGAGCCTCACGTCTGTCTCACGTCTGTCTCACGTCTGTTTACATGTGTGAAGGTATTTCTGCAGGTTTGCTGCGCACAGACACGCTTTTCCCTCGGCCCCCGGGGCTCGAACCGACTCGACGTGTGCATTCCTCTGAACAATGCTCACATTTCACCCATCTCCCCTCAACTCTTTGCTGCTTTTGGCAGCTCTGCCCGTCCTTTCTGATGTCCTCTAATAGCATCTCGTATGTCCGTGTCATACAGAAATGATTCAGGACTGTAAGGAGCAGCGAGAGCGGCGCGCCAGCAGGGAGCATTGGACCACAGGTGGGGGGGAAAAGAGGGACTCTTTCATTTTTTTCAGAGTTTGCTCAGTGGCATAAATGCCGTCTTGTTTAAACGGCAAGCGTGTGTCAAAGAGGGGGGTAGGGAGCGAGGGAGAGAGGGGGTGAGTGAGGGAATGAAGGAGGGAGGGAGGGAAGGAGTCTCTGACTGAATACATTAGCGGAGTCTCAGGGAGCTGCAGGTGAAAAGGTCTGCGTGTTTCCACTCCAACGCATCGACCCAAATCCACAACACTGACACGTTCAGCTCAAAGCTGGCCAGTTGTGCGTGTTTAGGACACGTGCTGCTTTTATGATTTCCTGTTTAACATGATGATCAAAATCTTGATGAGATGATTTCTGAAGTAGTGAAGTAGGAATGATGACCCCTCCCTCTGTCCCTCGCTCACTCCTTTCCCTCCCCTTCCTTTTTTAGCACCTCCCAGCTAGTGTGATATGATAAGAGTGAAGATATTGGTGTGTGTGTGTGTGTGTGTGTGTGTTGATCTCAGACAGGCCTTGTAACTTTGATTTATTTCCAAATGACATGCACACACACACACCCACACACACACACAGGTTGCTCAGGTTGAATCAACACGTTTCTTTAGTGTGTATCTTTTACCTGGAAAGGTGTCTGTCATGTCCAATTATGTGCCTTCTATTATTTTTAAAAGTATAACGAGACAAAACATGTTGGGACAAAGACGACGGCAGTTTACTTCTGAGAGTTTCCATCTAGTACATTTTTAGAGTATCCCAGTAATCGATGTGATATTTCATTCATGCGCAGGTACAGCAGGTGTGTTTGCCAGGATTCCCAGCCTAGCTACATCAAAAACCTCAAAAAAGTCCTGAAACTAGCCCAAAAACTATTTCTCCTCTTTTTTCTAAGCCTTTGCATGTGGAAACAAGGTCACTGTGGAGCGTACACATTTCTGATGTACAGACATTATGCACATAATCTCTCTTTCCCATTCCCAGACTTTACCATGTATTTAAATGTCAGTACATGAAAGAGACACTGTCTGCACTTACACTTTACATTTGTGGAAATTTATTAGATTAAATTCGGATTATTTGCAATAAAACAAGATCTTGGTGGCTATGGAGTATTTCTAAACGATCCTGTGTGGTGTGGTGTGCTGGCTGCTGCTCCTCCTACGAGCGGGGAGCGCCGTGAATCCTGCCCCAGTGGAGCGCTATTAGCGCTCGTCGCAGGATGTATTTTTCGATAACGCAGTAAAAACTCATGATTGCACGAACTGTAGAAATGCAAACAAACCAAGTGACCATCAGCTTATTTCTGTCAAATAACAGCATTGCTTTTACATCACTGGTCACTTAAAAGAGGTAATTAGTATTAGTAGGGTTGTGAATGATGACTTTATTAAGATTAATTTGATTAATATATCAGTCATATATAGTCACATTTGGTACCGTTAATGTGCACCTTTTACCTAGAAAGGTCCGTGCAGTATACCTTTAAAGCTTTACTCTAAAAGGTAATTATGGACCAATTATGTACCATAAATCATTCTTAAAGGTGCATTATATTCACATTTCCAGCTGAAAGATGCAGCTTGAAGGTAGAAAAGATAAGTGACAAGGGAAAATACCGTTTAGTGTCTCTTTTTCTGAAAGTGCCTACATTTAAGTCCGAACAACAAAATCTAAACCTTTACAGAAAAATAGGTACAAACCTGGAGCTTCAGGTGTCACTTAACATAAAAGTGTGCTATGTTAACAGATTGATGACTTGTGCAGATTGATTATGAATCATGATCGCTTACAAATGATGAAATATTGACAGATGTGTGCTGTAGCTACTAACACAGTGTGACATGACCATGAATTTAGAAATAACACATTGAAATGAAAATAAAGGAACTGGATTAACACATTTTAGCAGTGAATAGCTAACATGTTTAGTTTTGCCTATATTTCTTTGTGTAAATGACATGATGATAAGTTCACAGATTTTCTCAGCAATTCATTAGCATATTGTAGGCAAAGCTAGATATTATGGTCCATAGCTGTTACTGTTAAAATATCAGGTATTGCAATATGATGTTTCTCCCCGGTGTGGTATATAATGGTACAGTCTTGTAGTGTTGGCACTAGTCTGAACTGTCTAAATTAAGTGTGTGTGTGTGTGTGTGTGTGTGTGTGAGAGGTGTATTTGTTATAATAGTATAGTCTTTGAGAGAGTATGACACAGAACTTTATAGTTCAGTCTGAGGGAACTGTGAATCACACTCACAAAGGCCGAGTGTGTGAGGTTAAAATGCCGTCTCTGCGCTTGCTGATGCTCCTCAAGGCTCCTTTATTCTGCACGGTGTGTGTAAGAGTTTATATGACTGCATGTCTGCCTGCCGGAGATGCAGTGAGGCTGAGGGTGATCACTCACTCCACACTGGCTTGTCTTTTTTGGGTCTGATGAATGAAGCATGAAAGGCCTTAGTGGTGTTTCCAGGCTTTTATTAGCATCTGGCCTTTAACCTGGCTCACAGCTCAGATTAGCAGGGCAAAAAGGAGACAGCTGCATTTTTCTGAGCTGAGGTGCTTGAGGTTAAAAGGCCCAGAGCTTTACTGTGAGTGTTCTTATAAGGTGTAGATGCTGTAAGATTGAGTAGTGGTTTTGAGGAGTGTGTATCTCTCTCCAAGATAATATGATGTATGCATAGATTTAAATTTGAAAAGTAATGCAGTAAATTCCAGATTTTAGCTAACATATAGTATGATCTTAATAGAAAAAAGCATTAGCTTTGAGGACTAGAAGGCCACACCCCCTGCTCTGCTAGTCTGGGACCGACAGACACAGAGGCCACACCTCTTTCACTGAAATTCACAAGCACAGAGGCCACGCCTCATTCACCGAGACTGGCAGGCACAGAGACCACGCCTCCTTTCCCTGAGACTGACAGGCACAGAGGCTACGCCTCCTTCACTGAAATTCACAGGCACAGAGGCCACGCCTCCTTCACTGAGACTGACAGGTACAGAGGCCACGCCTACTGCACTGAGACTGACAGGCACAGAGGCAACGCCTCCTTCACTGAGACTGACAGGTACAGAGGCCACGCCTCCTGCACTGAGACTGATAGGCACAGAGGCCACGCCTCCTTCACTGAGACTGGCAGGCACAGAGGCCACGCCTCCTTCACTGAGACTGACAGGCACAGAGGCCATGCCTCCTTCACTGAGACTGGCAGGCACAGAGGCCACGCCTCCTTCACTGAGACTGACAGGCACAGAGGCCACGCCTCCTTCACTGAGACTGACAGGCACAGAGGCCACGCCTCCTTTCCCTGAGACTAACAGGCACAGAAGCCACGCCTCCTTCACTGTGACTGACAGGCACAGAAGCCACGCCTCCTTCACTGAGACTGACAGCCACAGAGGCCACGCCTCCTTCACTGAGACTGACAGGCACAGAGGCCACACCTCCTTTCCCTGAGACTGACAGGCACAGAGGCCACTCCTCCTTTCCCTGAGACTGACAGGCACAGAGGCCACACCTCCTTTCACTGAGACTGACAAGCACAGAAGCCACGCCTCCTTTCCCAGAGACTGACAGGCACAGAGGCCACACCTCCTTTCCCTGAGACTGACAGGCACAGAAGCCACACCTCCTTTCCCTGAGACTGACAGGCACAGAGGCCACACCTCCTTTCCCTGAGACTGACAGGCACAGAGGCCATGCCTCCTTTCCCTGAGACTGACAGGCACAGAGGCCACACCTCCTTTCAACCGGGACTCATGAAGTATCCTGAGGCCTTAACTCAAAGTGTGGAAGAAGAATCACTACACTGTTTATCAGTAATATGAGTTGAAATGTATTTGTTCTTCCTCAGAGAGAATTATTTGTATCAGAGAACAAGAGAACAAGAACTGAGCAGACTGTAGATGTGTCCCCGCACTGTGTGATTCAGCACATGATGTCCATCAGCTGTGGAGATAGCAGTGCTGTAGAAGAGCTTCCGTGATAGTTTTTATTTGCAGGACTATCAGCCCTCAGCACTGGAAAAGGAAATGAAAGCATTTTTATCAAAACAGGGAGAAAGGAAGTGTGTGTGAGAGAGAGGGGGAGAGAGAGAGAGAGAGACAGAGAGAGAGAGGGAGAGAGAGAGGCTGTGCTATCTATCATTTCTATCTGTCTAATGCTTATCTATCTATCTTTGGTGCTGTATTGAAGATCAGGTAAAGATATGTACAGAAGATCTGAAGCTAGTTTGCCCAAGCATTGTAAAGTTCGAATCATCTCAGCTGGTAGAGCGAGTGTTGAATATGATGCACCATTGAATAATAATCTTTGTGTCCTGCGAGCTTTTGGGAAACTCTGCTCTTATCTGTATTATGGCACATATGTTACGGATATTGCAGGATCATAACAGCCATTCACCAGATCAGTTCATTTCAGATTTCTGTCCAGCTGTGGCCATGATGCCCGTCTGGCTTTGCTACAGATGTTTCCTGTCACATGACACAGTGCACATATTTGAAGACTTTTACCCAAGTGAAGTGGAACAAGGCCACAATTTCTTCATGATTTTCACTTTAGCACATTACAGCAGTCTCCCTGTTCATTTTAAAGTGAACTTATTTCTACTGTTGAGTACACTATCACTTTAGATCCTTGAGATCTTCCTCACAAAATCTGTTGGCTGTCCCAAGGTTGGACTCTGGAACACCTTTCAGCTTTAAGACAGACCCGTTCCACTTCAATGCAGAAATGTAGTAACATTATAGTTCCATTTGAAGTTAGTGGGCTGGTCTTGCTAGAGAATCTGGTTTTAATTCATTAACAAGGCCAAATTTCACAGGAAGAGGCAATTTGACTGAGGTGACAGAAGACCACATGCAAACAAGTTACTAATGTTTTATTCCAGTGACTATAGTATATTGTTCTATAAAGCTCATTGGGTCTCTGTTTACAAAGATTTTGGTTGGAATCAGATGAATGGAAGTGTGGAGAGCCGGTCAGATTGCAAGCTGCAACATTCTGAAGATTGTGGCCAGAAAAGTGTACAAAAGATATCAGACCATTTGCATTGTGTTGGATTGTGTTGTATCATCACATCTCATATCATATTGTACTGGACTGAACTGAACTGGAGAAAAGAAAGACCCTCACCAACCAACCCCCCTAAATGTGTCATCACGAGGGTGCTTTGTTTAAAATATTCAAACCTCTTCATGGTTATGAGGTAACAAAGGTGAATAGGCAAGTTTTACACCAACAGATTGTTGGATAAATGTTTGAGTTTTAAAAAGTTTTTGTTCAGGGTCTCTGAGTTCTTCATTGAGCTACCATCATATTTCCCAAGCCCACAATCCCATGCCTTTTAGGGGAGTGGAATCTAAAATGTGATGTTGGTGGTGGTTGAGTTTCTCTGCTCATACTTTCATGTCAGGTTCTTTAACATCCTCCTCACAGCTCACTAAAAACTTGGTGATAAACCACTATTTTTTCTTTCTTTCTATCTTTTCACAGTTGAAACGGTGGATGTGCTGAAAGTGTTAGAGTTCCCCAACACCCCCGATGGAGTGGAGAAGGCTTCGGGCTTCTGTGTGAACCGGAAATCGTCCCAGCCTGACAAGGCCTACAGAGTGGGGAAGGGGGCTCAGATCAGCGCTCCCACCAGGCAGCTCTTCCCAGGTGAACACGCCTCGCACACTTTTTATTGAAGGGGCAGTATACACAATATCCACATTAGTCCGAGCGTGACCGATCAGCCGAGACGTGCTTGGTGACTGCTTTAGCTTTTGTGTTGGAGCTACGGGTAAGGAGGCGCTTTGGCTGAAATATTTGGTTAATTATTTTGTTAAATCCAGGAATATATAGCTGTAAAATTCAGGTAGTTCTTCAAGCTTGATATAAATGAGACTGTGTTCAGGAAAGTCACATGCTGGTCATGCTGTAGCCTGTGTTTTTCAGGAGAACTTGGATGGTCAGATCTTTTACTCTTCAGCTAGTCTGGATAATGATGAAGGTCACGTTCAAGGTCATCTTGGTATCTGCCATAAGTCTCGCCAGTATGCAATTTTGGTTTATTGTAGATTTTTGTGGGCAGAAAATAGATTTTTTTCTCCTCCATGACCATGAATGTTAAAGGTTTAAATCCTGACAATCCACCGCAGTTCGGCCACAAGGGCGAACGTTAGAATATGTTCTGTCAGGAGTCATCCCTGGTGAACCTTTTAAAAAGAAGACAGAGTGTAATGTAAGCGTACTGCTATGCGTTAGTGTGTGTTGTCCATCAGGCAAATTGTTCTTATAGACGTTAATGGTAATAGATGTGTATTTTATGCGTCCTAGTGATCATGTCCTCAGAAATGTCACGCCCAGCTTTCGAGTTACATCATGTTTGATTTAAAAACTCAATTTGCAAAGCTGATTAGAGGAAAAGCAGATGTGCTGACAGCTGTTTTGAGAATCCTATCACAGATGTTCTCGCTTTGCTACTGTAAGTAAACGAATGAGATGCTTCTGCACGTGACGTGGTGCAGCCAGGTTTGTTGTTTCTTTGTTAGCATGCTGCTGTTGCTGAGAAGTTTTGCGTTTTTACTTCCTTTCTGATTAATTATAAAAAGGCACAGGGTCCTCCAGGAGAAGCTGGAATTGACTGATCTTGTCATGAAAACGAGTTTCTCTCGAGTGATTTTTAGAACGTTTATAGCTTACTTGTTCCCAATCCAGCACCATTTGGTGATTTGTCTGCACTAATACAAGCTTAGTGGTGGTTAAACGAATCACTGTGCTGCTCAGACGTCTCGGTGTTTATGAACGCTCAGTTTTTCCGCCACAATAACTCCTCTTCAATTCTATTTTATCGCAGCCGGAGTGTTCCCTGAAGACTTCTCTATCTTGACCACCTTCAAAGCCAAAGCTGGTCTCCAGTCCTTCCTGCTGTCCATCTACAATGAGAAAGGCGTCCGGCAGCTCGGCGTGGAGGTCGGACGTTCTCCCGTCTTCCTTTACGAGGACCAGACGGGCAAACCTTCGCCCACGGAGTACCCTCTGTTCCAGTCCCTCAACTTAGCTGATGGAAAGTAAGTGCGAACATTGCGATGTTGACGTAGCTGTATCTTAGGAGACTGTTAGTGTAGCTGTGTGATATACAGCTTTTTCCTTTTGCAGTGCTAGCTTAGCTGTGTCTCTTTCTAAACAGTGTGTTTCTATAGTTTAGCTGTGACTTTGAGGCTCTTTCATGGCCAGTGTTAGTTTAGCTGTGACTTATAAGACTATGTTGACAGGAAGACTTAGCTGTGCTGTCCTAATAAGGCTCAGCTTGGTCTTAAAACCTCTAACCATAATGTCAGTGTTAGTTTAGCTGTTTTTTTTTTTTGTTTTTTTTTTCCATGATCTTTCCGCAGGCAGTGTTAGCTTAGCTGTGACTTACGACTCTCCGTTGATAGGTAATGTTTAGCCATGTTCCTAAGACTCTTCTTAAAGATGACATTAGCTTAGCCGTATTATGATCCTTGTTCTAAATGCAGTATTAATTTATCTTTGTTATATAAACCTCTTTCCGCACCATTTAGCTGTGTATGTTTCAGCTATTTCCAATTATATCATATGGAGCTTTGAACATATGCAGTGTTAGCTTAACTGCGTCTTTGTGGTTCTTTCCATACTGCAGTAATGACAGACTTCTCGGCCCTGCCTTAACTATTCTGGGCTTTCTAAAGTCGTAATCAGAAATCACTGGCTGCATTTTTTTTGTATAACCACAGTGCATATGATAAATGCTAAGCACGCTCACAGCAAACTCAGATCTGTAGCTTTCCCAGAAGATGTTATGCTGTGATTATGGATAGCACGCTGATTTTCAGACACTCACAAGACTTAGCTCTTTCTAGTTGCTATATCTGCACCTGAGAAGCTCTTAAGATTAAATGAGACCAGCCGAGACTCTGTGCGTGATCTGACCATAACCAGGAACCCCCGCCTGTGCAGCGTTACTGCAGAGAAGGATGGCGGACGGGGTGTGTTTAACATGACTTTTCGACCTCTGTGATTATCTCATCCAATAAAGCTTCATATTCTGAATTCTTCCCTCTGGTTAGACAGAACTGCAGCATTTTTGAGCAGCAGGACATGACCAAACACACAGGCTGTATTGAAACCTGGAGCTCATTACTTTTTCTTCTAAAGCGTAAACAGACTTTGCCGCTAATTATGTTGATTTTATGTAGGTTGACCAGGCAAGACAATAGCTGAAGTGGCAAAAATGGTGTCAGATAGAGCTTACTGTGGTAAACTGACTTAACAGTAACATGACTGACCGTACTTTCCCTCTCAGTGTCAGCAAGAATGATCAGCTATAACTAATCTTTTCTGCCTTTTAAACGTGGACTTTAAAGACAATCCATGATTAAACACCAAGAAACAAGCCAAGAAACTGGAACAAACTTCATGTACACAAATGCATGATAAGGCTTTGTGAAGAGACAAAGTTACAGCAGCGTATACATTAACAAAATACTCAATGCGCTAACACGTAACAGGTGGACACATTAGGGTAATCAACCAATGACAAAACAAGGGAGGAGGTATATATGGGTCTCTGCAGACAAGAGACCAGCAAGTGGAAGGGGTCAGGGTTAGCGAAGATAGCCAAAGAAGTTAAATAAGAAATCTTAACAAGTGTATCTTTCTGTAATGTTAATGAATACGATGCTTTTATTCAACAAACAAAAACAAACCAACAACAAAACAAAACCCTGTCTAGGTCCCAAGCCTTGGCATTTTGTTTCTCTTTTCTACTCAGTTTTGCCATATTTTTATGTACGTTTTCCTGACTTCTGTCGTCCGACTTAGTCAGGGTGACTCAATGTTGTCGAAGATCTACCAGAGGTATTGCTGTGCTAGTTCAGAATGTCAGAATCGGGAAAAAGACGTGCACTCTTCAGTCACCTGCGTTTCTTAATGTTTCAGTATCTGTGAAAAGGCAAAATATAGGCTGAACTGCCTAGTGAAAGCATATTATTCAGTAACCACAGTGAAAGTACAAGGACAAGTGTGTCATCTTCAAGGGAAACAATGATCGGGTGGTGGAACAAGAAGAAAAAAGCAGTTTTTAAGCATGTAGTTGTTCATCTGAATTTAAACCGATGACTCAGTAGACATTGCTAAGAGGAAATGTAAAGTTATTTTCAGTGTGGTAATGAAATAGAAGCGAAAGGAAGTAGCGAAAACATCTTGTATATGAGGCTTGTTTGTGATTCATTGACCACTTTATTTAAACCTACTCCAGTCAGATTAAGAATCTGTGTGTTTGCTTGGCATGATGTTTTAGACATTGAGATCTTAGAAACAGCATGCTCTATCATGTTAGGCAGTTTTTGCAATGAGCTGAGAAAATACACATTTGTCTGAATTCTTTGTATTGGGATACTTGGATTGGGAATTCTGGTATGCTTGTAAGATTTTACCGAGATACCAATAATCCATGTTTTGACTGCCCACTTCATTGGCTCTCCCGTCCAGCACACTTTCCACAATGTTCATGCTGTCTGTCATGCTGACTAACCATTTGGTTTGGAGTTTAATGAGTCTAATCCGTGTTGAAGGTGGAATGTGGAGTAGTTAAGGTGTAAGAGTTGGAGGACTCACGTTAGCTCGCTGTCCTATGACCTGAACTCCCCGTCTTGTTCCTGGAGCACCATCCAATAGCCTGCGTAGTGCCCAGTTTTTAGATTTAGTTTTAAGTCATGATATAAAAGCATAAAGAAAGTTTAAAGTCATGGTTCTCAGAGTGAGTATATGGTTCCCAGGGGTGAGTATATCCACAGGATCTCTACGTGTATCCCTTTTTTAAACTTGAAATTTATTGAAACATTTAAAAAAAAAAAACCCTGAAAAAATAAGCAACAGTTAGTGCACTTTAGTCATGTAGTCTCACGGAATCCCACAATGCACTGCAATATGTAGCATCCAAACATGTGCCACTTGGAGACAAAGCACTGCCCGTAACTAGTTTGGTTTGGGACACATCTACAGTTGACAGATACTGAGGCAGTAGTTATGTGGTGTATATAACAGAAAGTATACATTTGGAGAGGTCCACATTGGACTTTCTCCCAGTACATCCAATTCTCCAATGTAGAATATTATGATGAACATAGCATGAGTGAATCCCTGGCTCTTAGTCAACCAGGAGCTTGTTATTTACCTGGTAACTTCATCCAGGTGTGTCCAAGTAGGAAGAACTTAAAAAAGGCATCATATGACATAGTTCAGTTCTGAGGATGGTAAACACAACTTTGTCCTTATGCAAGGTTTCTATTTCTGTTTTACAGGTGGCATCGTGTAGCCATCAGCGTGGAGAAGAAGACTGTGACCATCATTGTGGACTGCAAGAAGAAGATTACCAAGCCCTTGAAAAGGAGTGACCATGCCAACCTCAACACCGAAGGCATCACTGTGTTTAGCAGCAGGGATGAGGAGGGCTTCGAGGTAAACCCCTTAAGTCTAGGCTAAAATCTATTCTGAATTGCAGATGACTTTGAGTGTTGGGGCTTTTAGATTTTAGATTTGAGCGGTGGAATACTTATTTGTCCTCAAATGTTCCACAGAGATCCAGTGGTTTCATTTGTTTACCTTAATAAAGTTCCATAAAAATCTGTTCTTTTAAATAAAGGTAAGAGTGGTAGATGGTGTAGGGGGTAGTGTTGGTAGTGTTGGCACCTCACTCTTCAGATTACTGTCTGGAGAGTTTCAGCTTATCCTAGCACTTGAAAAGATTTTCTACATGTTCTCCAGTTTCCTTTCACCGTCCTAAAACATGTCTGTAGGTGGATTAGCGACTCTTAATTGCCGATAGGTGTGACAAAGTGTGCAAATGTGTCTGCATGGCGTACCATCCAGAGTTCCATGGATAGAGTCCAGACCATCAGCCCTGACCAGGATCAACAGTTTCTGAAGAAACTGTTCCGAAGAATTCTGTCTTTCAGAATACTATAACTCAAGGTACCCTTGAGGGTACCACCCTTTTTCGCATCTTTTAAGAGTCAAGAAAAGATGTGGAAGTGGCATAAGTGGAGGTTCTCCTGGATGCGTGACCTTTTTCTCCTGGCATAACCAGAACTATGTTCTGTTTATGAGTTGGATGTAGGTATGTTTGGCCAGCTTGTACTTTGGGACCCTTTAGTTTCCAGGGTATTGAGTCTTTTTGTAATGGTTCAGTGGTTAGGTTGTTGAGTTGAAAGTTGGGGTTCAAGTCTGAACAGGGTTGCTAATGCTGGGCAAAACCTACCCTGTCTCTCAATCCAACTTCCTTCCAAGGTAGGGTACTCAAGGATAACTGGTTTATACTGTATCCAAGTGCATATGTGTAAAGGCAATAAAGTTGTCAAAATTCTATTGGTAGTTGAGCAATTATAGGTGGAAAAACCAAAGAACCACTTTAGAAGCTGCTCAGAAGTACCAGTCAACTTGTTTAACAGCATGTAATAATGGAGGATGTTTCTGTAGAATAGGATATGAGCTCAGTTGTTAGCTATAAAGTTAGATATGTGTTTTATCACATGCTTGAAAGATTTTATCTGGGGGAATTAAAATAGCTACCTGGAATCAGAGGAAAGAATAAGGGACTGCTGCCAGGACGGGGTTTGGAAGCAGCTACAGGGTGATGACATAATATTTTATAGTTGTTGGCTAGCAACGCTGTGCGGAGAAAACAAAGCATTTTCGCTTATTCAGTGGATTGTTTGGGATTCACAAAGGTATGTTTATTCGAAATGGGATATTCGGTGCTTTCTACGATTGATTATTGGCCTCAAGAGCGTTCTTTACTGGTTTGATATGTTTTTTGAAGAAATGTGAAAGCAGAGCACACACACCTCAGGTCTGAAGGATCGTCTCAGTTCACCTTGTAATTAAAGCCAGAGAAGTCTCTCTGTTCTCTAGGCCTGTTAGAGATCAATACAGAGGCAGAGTCAACCCTAATAAAGTGGGAATACAGTTGTGTTCTGAGACTTGTTGGGATTCATGTTCAGGGATCAGGAGATTTAGGATGAAACACTGAACACAATACAACAGCAACACAGGAGAAGCAGCTGTAAGAGTTTAATGTGTAAATGATTATAATTCAATAGGAACTAAATTCAGGAACTGAGGTTCTGAGAGGGCAGAATTAGAGGAACATCTGACAGCACTCACTGTTCACTCTTTGAGGGTTCTTAGCTTCCAAACACCGGTTTCCTTGAAGGTTTTCCCAGAAAGACACTTGAAGAACCATTAAATGGTAGGACTGATTCAAGGAATTCACAGTAGCCAATCATTTGAGTTAATGACTTTACCGAGCCATGACTAATTGAAATAAAATTAAGAAAATTGCTGTTAGGTGTAGCATAAAACATGGCGGGATGTACTCCGAGCAGAACAAAATGCTGTTTTTTGGCCTTTTAGGTTGGACATTAAAGCTTTAGTTTTGACTTTCTGACAGATTTATTAAAGCTTTGGAGGAATCTTTGGGGTGGAATTGGCTTGCCATGTGGACTGCAGGTGGTTGAAATGCTGAAAAAACACACACTGTCTGAGCTGCTAAAAGTTAAATAGGATAAATTCTGGTGTTTTGCTGTGCTATACGATAAACATTACTCACTGTACCCTGTTGTTAGCTTAAATTATGACCTCCATAAAAGATAAAAATGTCAAAGCCAATTCACTTCTTCTTCACTGCCTCTAGGAATTTGGTGTTTGGCTAAGGAGAGCTTGTGTGTTTTTTTGCGTGTGTATGTGTGTGTGTGTGTGTGTGTGTGTGTTGGCTGGGAGCTCTGGGACCATTCTCAATTAGCGCTTTTCCAGAAAACATCTGCGGTGCGTTTAAGCAAGTAAAAAAACAGTCTGATGTCTACACTCACTTGTGATTATAGTGAACGGGGGAATAAGAAAGAAAAACTTCAAAGGCACTTGGCTTTAATTAATAGCAATCACATGTGCATTTTCATTTATGATGGTTCTTTGCTAAAGTATAGTTTGTACGTAGCGTTTAGGGTGAAAGCTGTTGCTGCAGACTTTGTACTTCACATGCTGGAAGTGTTGACAAATCCTCTAATCTGTGTGTTTTTGTTTTTAAGGAATACTCAAAAATGCTAGGTTTGCGTTATTGCTAGCTTGATTAGCCGGCTACGATTTCTGATGATGGTACACAATGGCTGCTTGTCACATGGGTTTGAAATGTGTTGCGCTTGTGTGAGGAGAATGGTCACTCAGACCCAGGGGTCAGCATTTGTCCATGAGGCGAGAAGTTTGTTTAAAGCGATGGGGGTAGTGGAAGGTTGGGGGGTGGATGGCTGGAAGTGAACGGAGTCTTGATTTCACTAACCAGCTTTTGGTTTTGGTGGTGTTTTTTTGGGTTCCTCTTGTTTTCTTGGCGAATGTAGCCTGATACAAAACTGGAATTCATGCTGTTTCGCACAGAAGGCGGTTCTGCTCCTGAAATCACTGACAGATCTTGTCAGTGGGATCCCAGAGCCTGGTGGGACGTATGCTTGATCTGCATGCCAAAGGAAGGAGTGGTTCCCCCCAAAAAGTTATCTTTTTTTTAATATAGCTTTGTTGCTTAGGGAAATATGCGGGCCTGTAGTACGTTCTTGCCTCTTCAGGGTTTCAGTCATATCTTCAATTTTAATCTTAATCATTAAACACGTTAGCGGTATTACAACATTGCATACAAAACCAAGTAATGTAAAACGTTCCAAAGCTTTTACTAACATCGGGAACCAAATAGCAAAATAAAATGTGCTTAAATTTAATATTACGATTTGTTTGTTACTTATGTGAATCATATTCCTCATTAATTTATCAGTCGTGTGTTGTATTTCATAAATTGTTCAGGGCACCAAAGTTGATAAATGTGACCTGAAGGATTAAATGTATTAATTTAAACATTATAAGTGATGTACAGTTCAACAACAACAACAAAAATACAATTGAAAATGTGCACAGTTGCTAAAGCAGAACAAAATATTGATTTGCATACAGCTAGTACTGCGCGGGGGGAAAATGTGCCGTTTTGAGTCGCGCGGCATGGCTGTCAGGTTCCTGATTAATCCGCTGCTGTGCTGCAGCCAAAAAAGAAAATATCTTTGATTAGCACAAACGCAGCACCTTTACAGTGATTGCTGGTGCTGGTTGATGGTACAGGTCAGAAAATATAAAGTTTAAATTCGATAGTGTTAAAGATTTAAACGTAACACAAACGTGTAGCTTATTCATCATGTTTGTTAAGTTTTTTATCAATAACCAGTTTATATTAAAACGGTTTTGTCGAAATCGTTGATGAAATTTGCCTTCAGTAATTCCATCAATGTAATTTATGCTAATCCTAATCGTACATTCAGTGTGTTGATGGTACACACTTAACACATGGGTTTTTTTGTCGATATTTGTATCATGTTGATAACGTTCTTACAGTAATATTTGATTCCTGTCAAGTTTTTTCAACAATCAGTTTTTGATCATTTTGCCTTCATCAACGTAATCAATGATAAGCCTGCTAAATGTGCCTTCATTAAATAAAATATTGTTCAAGCCGGACGAGATCTCAACAAGTACGGCCTCGCCGAGGGACGAGCGCGCCGCGGAAAAGGGCACCGTTAAAGTGTCACCTTTAATAGATTGACTGCATTTTCTTTTACTTGCCTCTTAAAGCAACACATATTTGGAGTCCTGAGGTAGATTGGGTGTCAGTCGAGGTCTAGGAAACATAGCGCTCTCTGTTCAGAGCCAGAGAACAGGGGCACCGTCTGTCCTTTCTTCTCCAGCGCCTCTGAAGTGCATGCTGGGAAATATGAAGGAAATACCTGGTCAGCGTTCTGAAGCATTTTCGCCCCTCCTCTGAATCCAAACGCTCCTGAATGTTTTCTCACAACCCACACGTAGGCCTTTTGCCCCAGGTTAAAGTATGCAGTGTGCTATATTTTCCCTGCACCTCTCCACCCTTGGCCTCCCAAAAAAAGAACCGGTGATCGAAATAGATTATAATTTGAGCGTTATATACCCAGGCACTGAATTCCTCAAAGCCAGAGAGGATGAATGATGGGCTTTCATGGCACTTCCCTAGACCTGTCCCTGCGCAGTCCGAGCCATGAGACCCAACTATTCATCTGCGGCTCACACTGCCTGTCAGATGCACTGATTTTATCCACCATTACCGCCTGACACACACACACACACACACACACAGCCCCGCTGCCACCCTGCCCTTAGCTTAGCCTGCTCCAGCTCAGTGCCTTTTCCTCCTGCAGAAGCCGGAGGGTGATGAGTTCAGGACCCCTCGCTGAGAGGAAGGATTACACCGAGTTCAGAAACTCACTCAGGAAGAGAAGCTCATCACGGCTCCCTTCTGTAATTCTAATGATGCGAAACAACAAATAACTTTAATGATAATTTCATCTTCTAAAGTGCTTTCTAGGTTAAAGATGAGAAAACAATCCCGATATACATTATTATATATAAATAATTAAACTAGAAGCAAAACAAGGAATTCCAGTCATGATAAATGACAGTTATAACAGAAACCGTGCAACACTTAATAAATAACAAAATTATTCATTCTTAATTCCAGTCTACAGGTACTGAGTGGAAAACTCGACTGATCTATCACAGTCACAAATAATCTGTTTAATTACAGGAGCAGTAACGTTTAAGCAGGTCTTCAGTCTGGGTTTAAACAGGTTTACAGAAGCTGCGTTTCTAATGTCCTAATAGTTTAGGGGAAATATAAGAGGTGCCCCAGCTCACCAACCCCGCTCCTGGAGATCTGCCTTCCTGCAGGTTTCCTCTCCAACCAGATCTAACACTTTTAGTGAACCATCAAGAACTTCTCAAGGCAATGAGTAGATGTTCAGGTGGGTCAGGGATATTCATATTTAAACCCTAGATCTCTGAGTACGACCTGATGCTATCCTTTTGGTGCCTTGCGAATGAATTCATTCAAAAGTGCCCGTATAGGAGCTCCTCTATTCAGTGAATTGTAAAAGAAGGTTAAATAATCCCAGTAATGCCACATAACCAGTTCTCAGCACATACTGGTGGTGTGGATGAAATCGCAGCAGCTCATCGCCGGTTATCTAATGTGAAGCGGATTAATCAGGGTTCAGGTTCGTGAGGTTCCCTATGCGTTACTTCACACAGAATGTCTTTATTTATGACCTAACAGAAGATTCATGAACACCACCTTGCTTGTGTAAATGCTCCTGTGAACCGTTCATGAATAAGTTTGTTCATGGTCTGTTTGAGCTGGGCTTATTATTTGTCAGGCTGTCGGCTTTATTTTTACCCAACGCATTATGCTGAGTTATAGGATGACATCGTGCTGTACTGTAATCTACAGTATTTTACAAGCCACTAAACAGTATTAAATAAAGATTATAGCGCTTCACTGATGGAAGGATTTATGCTTTGTTGTCAAATATCAAAGATATTTCAAGCAATCTGTCTTTTCCCGCTAACTTTAAGCACTCTGACAGTTTTTACAAGACTCTTCCCCTCTCGGTCTCCTCTCCTCGCGCGTCCCTATAAATTTCACCACTTTTGTTGAAGACTGAGCGCGGGGTCTTGGATTTAGGCCGAGTCTGGACTTGTAGCTCTCTCCAACTGTTGTCTAGAAGACGTTTGCTTACAAAAAAAAAAAACGAATCTATCCAGATTAAATTTCAAACCTAACCTCAAAACTCGATGACATCATCATCATCCATGCAACCAGGCAGAGTTCATCCTGTTTGTCTGAACGCTCTGATCCACTGGTAATTAAAAATACGCCTGTGGTTTTGGAACATCCGAAACGAGGCGCTCTGATTGGCTGTGGTTTGACCTGCCAGAAATGAAAGAATCTAAATCATCTCTTTATTAACAAAAGAAAAACTGATGCAGTGCCCCGGATAGCGAGCAGAATGATCTGTTTCTTCTCAGCGTACAGTGATCCTCTGATGAACTGAGGCACTGTGGGGAATTATGCTAACATTTCAGGTTAGTTAAAGAGCCTAACGATTGTTTTATTCACTGTATAGACATGACATTGTGGTGTAAAGTGTGCGTAGCAGGGACTGTCGACTCCGTGTGGCCCGGGGCAAGGGCATATCAAACGTCACCACTCCTTTCTGAAAGAGGCTGACGCCTCCAAGCCGTTGTTCTGAGAGAGCTCTGTAATTACAGGGTTTTAACGTTGTGTGAATAAATAAAACGAAACAAGTGAATCTGATACACTACAGTGCTATTTGTTCTTCCTGAATTTATAACGAGTAAGGACAGGCCATTATCTGCTAATATGGTTGACAAAAAACTTCATCTGCATCGCTAATTTATGAACAAACTAAAGGTAGCATTGCTAATTACTGAGTTAATCCAGGGGCTAAGCAGCAATGCACTAAAGCTAGCATTGTAAAATTGTTGCTTTGGAGCGTTTTGTACCTCTTCCGGAGTGTTGCTTTTTCCAGTATATCTGGAAAAACTTCTGGTAAAATGTTAAAATGTTTTTAATGAATCATATTTATGCAAATCCTTTGTGCAGATCTTTAAAAAACATCGCGCTGACTTCCTGTTTCAGAAAGTAATCCGTCACCACATGGAATTAAACCTTGGCTAAGAAACCATTGCATGGAGACTTTAAAGACTCAATAAAGCTATATTGCTAATTCATGAACCAAATTAGTGCTAACGGTGCTACACATGGTAACATTGCTAGTAAATGGCACAGTAACTTTACTACTGTTAATCAGTTAATCAGGTGAAAGCTAAACATATTAATCCTAAAGGTGCCAATGAATGAATCTAACATTTACGTTGCTAATGAGTGAATCAGATTTATGTTAAGAGTGATGCTAGCCAGGCTAAGCAGTGAACTAAACAGTTTAAACTTTGACTTTTGACTGTTTCATTCGAATGAACATTAAAGATTTATTACAAGAATTCAGCAGCTGTTCCTCTCCAGAAGCTTCAGGATCAGTTCACATGTCACACCTGAAGCCTCTCACTTATCCCCTCAAGGCCATGACCTCGAAATGTATTGTTCTCCACATGACCTTTGACCTGGATCTCGCTACAGACTTAGGCTGCGCCCCATTACCCTAATTTTGCATGATCCCTCGCTCGCTCCCTAAAATTGAAAGTTCATGAAGCCATCGAGGTAGTGCTCGAGGTAGTGAGGGAGGTAACGGTTAAAAAAGTGGTATCAGGACACCATTGTAGCCTTGATGGTCCGTCTGTTATGTACGATGTCGTTACTGAAGCACTCGGGGCATGATGTTTTGAAGGGGCAGTGATCTTAAATGCCTTTATGGCCGCTGTTAAATGTCTCGGAGGCTGTACACATGCTACTCATTGATCACGGCTATTGTGAGTAATGAGGAATAAAACTAATTTTATATGATACGCTTCTATTGATGAAATGGCGTATCTTTCATGCTTTTGTCATGCGTGGGTGTCACCAAGGGTAAATTTCTCTTCTGCAGAGTCTGCTCCAGAGTAGGCATCAGTACGCCTCCAGCAAAGGGGCGATTTCAGTGAAAATCAGCCCTTGGTCCCTATGTATTGGGACAGCGCTTCAACATCTGGAATTTGGAGAACTTCCGGGGACCACACGAAAATAAGGGTAATGGGGCGCAGCCAGAGATACTAAAGCCTGGGGTACGAGGTTTAATGCCAGAGTGCGTACACAATTAAAATGATAATTATTATCCATAACTTCTTTGACGAGCCTCTATAAACTTGGCCCAGATGTTCATGAAAAGTAGCAACTTTTAGCATGTTTTTTTCCGGTCCTTGTCTCTTTCACCTCGATGTCTCCAGTGTAAGGGCTCACAAAAGGGCCTGATTTTAAAAAACGCTCTTAAAAATGGCTCTTCAAGAAATCTGACATTTAAATGTACATACTGCGAGTGGAATGTTTTGCTAGCTAGTAAACAGGATTTGGAATGATTTCTTAAATATTTCTAGTCTATAAACATCTAAATTATTAAATTAGATTATGGCATTATATTTAGACAGCTAACATCACTTAACCTGAGACACACCCCCTGATCCCACTCATATGAGACATGGCCATCTGTCTCACTCGGACACGCCCACCTGTCTCACTAAGAGACATTCCCACCTGTCTCACTCAGAGACACGCCCGCTGGTCTCACTCAAAGACACTCTGGCTTGTCTAATTCACATATGTCAACCTGCCTTTCTCATAGACACACCCCCTGTCTCACTCAGAGACACGCCTCCCAGTGTCACTCAGAGACACACCCCCTGTCTCACTCAGAGACACGCCTCCCAGTTTCACTCAGAGACACACCCACCTGTCGCACTAAGAGGCATGTCCACTGGTCTCACTCAAAAACACTCCAACTTATCTCATTCACACATACCCAACACTCTCATTCATACACATGCCCTCTGTCTCACTAGCAGACAAACCCACCTGTCTAATGCAGAGAAACACCTACCTGTCCTACTTGTAGACACGTCCACTTGTCTCACTCAGGGAAACACCTACCTGTCCTACTCGTAGACATACCCACCTGTCTCACTCGGAGACATGCCTACCTGTCCTACTCATAGAAATGCCCATAGACACATCCACCGGTCTCACTAAGAGACACGCCCACTGGTCTCATTCACAGACAAGCCCACCAGTTGTAAGTCTAGTAGCAGATCCTCCTCTGAACAATTTTGAAGACTTCTCACTCTTGTACTGTATTTTCAAGGATCTAATTTCCATCACAGACATTCTCCTACTTCTTTCAGTGATCTTTTTTTTTTTTACACTGGCATACTTGTCATTTTTGGAACAGTCTGATGGGCTCGAACATGTGTAAGTGATTTAGGAATAGTGAGCAGCGGGGCATGTGGAAGCGATACTCCTGTGAGTGTGTTCGGGGGTTGGGAGTGTTCATGAGGGGGCCATTTTGAGGCTGGCGAGGTCATTCAGAGTTTTCTCAGTAGTCAGGGCAGTCAAACGCACCACACTGTTAAAATGAACTCAGCAGGGCGGCGCTGGAGCCTGAGTAGAAAATCTAGAGCGGATGTTTGCACAAACACACGATCTCGGGCTGCATTTACTCAGCACAGAGACTCTGAACCCTAACCCAGTGTGGCCGAAAATGTACATAAAGTTATCCCAAACATATGCATATGTATGAAGTATCCTCAATTTTGTGCTAAAGATGCTAACAAGTAAGGGACACTTGTAGCAGAGCTAAGAATATTTCTGGCAGCCGTCTTGAAGGAGTGAAATAAAAAGATGTGTTAGAGGATGAGAAAGAGGGTGACTGAGGGCAAGACTGAGGGTGACTGACCGCAGAGAGACTGAAGGAGAGTGTGTGGTGTACCACAGATACCAATGGTGAAGAAAGGAGCAGGCTAAGACATGCCATGCGTCCTGTGTGTGTGTGTGTGTGTGTGTGTGTGTGTGTGTGTGTGTGTGTGTGTGTGTGTGTGTTGTACCTAAACCCACTAAATCTTTGAAAGCTTTAACAGCACCATCCCTAAGAGAGCTCACGGGACATGCTGTTAACCCTTCTCTGGTCCTGTTAGGTTCTTGCAGAACATAGCGTTATCCTAGGAGGTGCTAGCTAAATATTAAACCATTCACGTTGTCAGTCAGAACTGAGGTTGAATTCTGAGTGATATTTAGTTTTTATTTAAAAAGGAGAGACTGATTTTGCAGACGTTTTCTCAGAAATTCTGTCAGGTTAGCTCATGTTAGCTAGGTGAAGTTAGCCCTAAACATTCATGAAGGTCCTTTCAAGTCTGTCAAGTTAACCAGTATTAGCTATTTAGCCAGCGTTTTTTGGATTACAACATTTATAAATTTGACTTGGGAATCCCTCAGGTTAGCGCTTGCTGGTTAGCTAGTGTTAGCTGTGAAGATTAAGAACAATTTATAAATATGAATTAGGAATCCTCTCATAAATCCTGTCAATTTATCTAATGTTAGCCAGTTAATTAGAAATATTTATGAATATGATTTAATAAAAGATAAATAAATTCTGTCCAGTTAGCTAATGCTAGCTGGCCAGTGTTATAAATGCAGATTATGAATATTTCGGAATTTGCTTTAGGAATCTTCTTAAAGATCCTGTCAGGTTAGTTAATTTTATCCGGCTAGATAACATTCGTAGTAAAAGTGAATCCATTTGAGAATGTATTCATAAATCATGTCAGGGTACTTACCTAGCTAATTAGCAGTGCAGATTGTAAACATTTATGACTATGATTCATTTCATAAACCCTGTTAGCTCTTCTTAGTTAGCTAATTAGCTTGTGTCATGAGTGCAGATTTGGAAAATGTAATGTGACTGTGGAATCCTCTCATAAATCTTGTCAGGCTAGCTCATGTTAGCTAGCTAGCATTATGAATGCAGATTATAAGCGCGTATGAATATTATTTCGGAACAGAGAAGTAAATCCTGTCAGGTTAGCCAGTGTTAGCAAGCTAGCTAACAAAATTTGTGGAAATATGTCTGCATATGTGCTGTTGACTTCTATAGTAAAGTGGCTTCTTTACTTAAATATGTACCCTGCTGTATATTATATGTGTGTGTGTGCATGTGTGTGTGTGTGTGTGTGTTTGTGTATCATACCTGGTTATCATCAGAGCAGCGGGACTGCTGCAGGTGTTCCTCTATCCTGATGGGACATGTTTAATTTCAGCCCCTATAAACCACAGAGCAGTTATTTACTGGGTCTCGTTTTCCGTGTGCGTCTGACAGAAATGTGTAATACTGCCCGACTGTCTGCTTATCAAATCTGATTTATGGTGTCGAGGACTGTCATCGTGTCACCCCAGTATCTTTATGGGATTCTTTCCTATTACAGAGTTTGTACCGTCTGTCATTAAATGTAAGGAATTAAACACCCGTCTCTCTCCCACTGTCTCTCGCAGGGTGATATCCAGCAGCTGCTGATCATTGCTGACCCTAACGCGGCGTATGATTACTGTGAACACTACATGCCCGACTGTGACACGCCTCATAAGGACAGACTTCAAGCTCAGGAACCGGAAGAAGAGGTCAGTATCTACATAGCCTAATGACCTTCAGAAACCTGGACTAGTGAAAAATTACACATGAAATGAGCAGTGTTACCTTACAGGGGTGTAAGCTAATATACTGAAATGTTCACTGTGATAAGAAAATCTTAAAATATTTTATCATTAAGAGCTAGCAGGAATGTGGAAATCCTGTTACTTTTTAAAAATGGACCTCGTCTTAAAAATCTTGTAAAATGACGTGTGACACGTGGGAAGTAAGATACCAAACCTTTTTTTTTAAATAATATATTGTTGATTATGCTTATACCATAGCTAGCTAATTTCAAATGATCTGACAGGTCACAGGTCTAAATAAATAAGCGCTAGTTATGCTGGGTAACCATGACAACGGTTATAAAGTTCATTTACATTTACAGCAATTGGCAGACTCCCTTATCCAGAGCGACTAACATAAGTGCTTTGAAGTCCATCCATCCATCCATCCATTATCTATAGCGCTTTATCCGTCTGGGTCGCGGGGAAGCTGGAGCCAATCC
>JAQMYM010000033.1:28007211-28019450 GCA_030014255.1 Parauchenoglanis ngamensis
TGGGTGACCCGGGGATCGAACCCAGGACCTTCTTGCTGTGAGGCGACAGTGCTAACCACCACACCACCGTGCCTCCCGCTTTGAAGTCTCTATCTGTAAATATATTCTGATACTGGTTCACTAGGACCTAGGCTAAGAATGCCATCACGCTAAAAACTCTGTTGGCAGGTAATACAGAGGAAAGCATGCAACAATTAGCTGTTGTATAAGCAAGATAACATGTCAATATTAGGAAACTCCATGTTGTCAAAATCTTCCTGGTATTAGGATGCTTTGGGCGTATTATTTTGCTTATGCCAAGGCTTCTTTGATTGTTGTCATGGTTACCCAGGAATGGGGCATACGTATAGATCTATTCTTAATGTTTTCACTGCATACCTGTTGGCTAATCGGCAACTTTCTATGGCTGTGGAATATGTATAGGTAAAAGTATCATAGAAAATAGAAAAATTTCCAGATTCTGCATGTTGTCGTACTATAAGATTTTAAAAACAAGGTCACTTTTTAAAGCAGTAACATTGTGAGCAGACAATGTTCTACCAGTTTTATATGGCATTTTTTTAAAATTATATTGTGTTTTATTTAAAAATATAAACTTTACATAAGGTACCAAACCTATACTATTGATTTATATAATTATTATATTGTGTTTTTACCAATGAGCCACTATTTTATTTTAAAAACTGTGTTTTTACAAATTGCTCCTAAAGAGGCTTCAGTTAAGAAGGAGCCTTCTGTTTAAGAATGAAGATTTCTCCTGTCTGGTCATGTAGAGTCATGCTCTTATATGGCTCATGGGTTTTCTTTTCCCCTTGGGATGAGGTGCTGCGTAATTTACTGGAACGCAAAGAGGGAGCTCCTCTGTTGATGAACTGCTGAATATAATCTGGCAGCGAGCTCAGTGTTTCTAATGGTTTTATTCTGCTAATGCATTCTGCAGATTCTCAGCTATATTAATATCTTGGGAGGAAGTTTCGGCACGTGCCATATAAACGTAGACAACAGCAGCTGCAATTACAGTGTTTTATTGTACAGAGTGTGAAAAAAACCAGTTTACTTACTCATAAATTTAAACACTGGGTTCAAGGTGTCTTACATAAACACGTCCGTCAGTAGGGTTGTAAAGTTGTGTTTATTCAAGGGTGAGATATTAACATGCAAGGGTTATCTTTGTTGAGTCTTAATGCTGGTCTTGAATCAGTTTGTAATGTCTGAACAGTATGAGCAGTGAGAGCTGACCAGTGCTCTTGTGGTAGATGCCATATGGATCCACAGTGTACTGTTGCATCCTCTGTGATATTGTAGTAATGATCCAAAGACCACCAGAACCACAATGCAAGTAATAAACAGCCAAAAGATGCAGAAATGCTGATTTGATTTCTAATTCTGATGCTGAAACAGGAATAAGCATCATCCATTGGTCTTTGGTTGATGGGTAATGTGAGAAGATGTATAAATGAGCCTAATTATACTCTGATGGACTTGATTGGAACTAGCTGGTACTGCTTGGGCCTTGATTGGTTTTTCTGGGCCTGGTTAGACATGACCCAGCCTTACTTTGTTTGGCTGAGGCTGCGTAGTCTTTACTAAGCCTTACTGATCTTGAGTGGGGCTTGACTAGGCTTGAAGAGGTCTTGCTGTGTTTGGTTGAGTTTGGTTGGGTTGCTTGGTTGGGTCTTTTAGTTATGATAAGACCCTACTGGGCATAACTGGGTCTGGTTATCCTTGGGTAGGCCAAATCTTATCTTGGTTGTGCCTTGCTAGGATTAGGTAGGACAGGCCAATGACTAGATCTTGTAGGTTTGCGGCTTGGTTTCGCCTGCCTAGTCTTTGATAAGCCGGACCTTGTTTGGAAATGCATAGCCTTCACTAAGCCTTGCTTGTCTTGGTTAGTACTGCCTAGTATTGACAAAGCCTTGCTGGTCTTAGTTGAGTTCTGGATAGGCTTGGGTAGGACTTGCTGGGTTTGTTTGGGACTGGCTAGTCCTGTGTAGGTCTTGATGGTTTGGTGAGGTCTTGAGACCTGCTGAGCTTGGCTAGGTCTGGCTATATTTGGATAGCTTTTTGCTAATTTTGTGGGGACTGTGTAGTTTTGACCATGTCTTGCGGGGCTTGGCTGGGATCTGGTATACCTGAATAATGCCTAGGCCTTTGCTTTGGTTAGTCTTGTTCTGGATAATGACTAGGCCATGCTGCTTTTGGATCTTTTTTGGGCTTTGGTTTTGGACTTTGTAGACGTGTATAATA
This sequence comes from Parauchenoglanis ngamensis, assembly GCA_030014255.1. Lineage (NCBI taxonomy): Eukaryota > Metazoa > Chordata > Actinopteri > Siluriformes > Auchenoglanididae > Parauchenoglanis > Parauchenoglanis ngamensis. The sequence goes on from JAQMYM010000033.1 coordinate 28,009,459, forward strand.
GTTAGGTTTTGCTGGTTATGGGCTTAGTGGTGCAAGGCTAGCATTGGCTAGGCCTTATTGGGCTTGGCTGGTGCTGGTAAGTCTTGGCTAGGTCTTTCTGGAATTGGCTGGGCATGGCTAGTCTTTGCTAGCCCTTGCTGGACTTGTTTAGGTATGGAAAATATTGACTAAGCCTTGCAAGGCTTATTTGGACCTTGGTCTTGCCTAAACATGGTTGCCATGGTCTAGATGAATCCAGCCATTGCAAACAAACCAGTTTTAACAGCAGGGAAACAGATTTATGAGCTCTTGCACATGTGAAAGTGGACTAAAGTGTGCTCGTACATGATGGATTAAGGACATTAGGGGAACAGAGGTTCTAATTGGGTTCATCTGTACCATTACTGCCGTTGCTCCTGTTAACATCCTTTGCTAGGAAAGAAGAGTGACAATGGGTCAGAACTAATAAATGCCACACTCATCTAACAGCAACTTTTTTGGGGGGATAGAGAAAACTACTGGCCTTTCTGTCCTTTTGTGGCATAGTACATATGTTCAACCTTACATTCATTGATTATTGTATATCATAATTAATGATTGCATATTTTATGCAAATTCTGTATGCTTTTGTATACACCACACTTTGAATGACTGACATTATTGTCAGTCAATAACATACCAATATGTTATTGATGTTAAAAATGTTTATAATGCTTTAATTTTAAGTTTGATTTTATTTTAAGTAGAAGTGGGCCACATTGAAATAATATCCGTAGAAAATAAGACTTCTACGATACGCAATATGTATCATGATATTTGTTTGAGAACAAATTGCTTTTTTATTGGTATTGCAATAAGAAAACAACTGTTTGACAATACCTGTATTTTTATGATTTATATGTTAAAAGTAACATTTTATTTATAATAAAAAGATAATTTGTCATATCGTCCGGCTGTCGGCCATTTCGCCCAGCTTAAGAAAGCATTATCTCATCGTGTGAAAGTAAAATGTTAAATGTGATGCATTTGCATTTAACTCACAAGCATAACACTACTGAGCCACAGATGCATTTTATTCACTACTAACCTTCCTCTGACCTCATTTCCTCCTTCTGTCCAGTACGCAACTGCAGTAGATTATGGAGAGTCGTATGATTACTATGACCCAGCGATTCCCACCGACACACCAAATGAATTTTCTGAGTCTCAGGTAAAAAGAAAAACAGAAAGAAAATGATGCATGCCTGCGATTGTAAGTGTGGTGTCTGGTTGTCATCTGACTTCCCTTCTCCTTGTCTCAAGTGTTATTTATTGACATCTCTACATTTTTTCAGACTACTATCCATTCCATGTCCACCTGAGGGAACAAACGTCTCTCTCTCTTTCTCTCCATGCTAGCTTCTGACCTTTGTTCTTGTGTCATGTCTTGCTTGCTTGATCCTGATGTTTTGATGTGTTGTGTCTTTTGTCCCTGTGTCACCATCACCCTTCCTCCAGCGAGTGAAGCGTAGTGTCTCCAAGTCCAAGAGGACGACAAAGTCCGCTAAGTCCAAACCCAAGCCTGCGTATAAGTACCTGCCCTCGTTAAAGAAATCACCCAAAACTTTAGCCCCCAAGAAGACGAGATTTGATTTCCAGGCAACAGCACCAGGAAGGAGGCCTGGTACAAGGGTAAAAAACAAAACAAAAAACGTAGTCCAACTACGATTGCATGGAGATCTCGCCTCTCCTCACTTTTCCTTGTCTTTTCTACTGAGGGAGATCTCCGATGCCGGTGCTCTAATCTGAGCAGAAAGTCAGGCAGGTCTAGAGGCCTATCGATCACCCTGTAGTGTGCACGTCCATTAATCCTTTCTTTCTTATTCTTCCTTCTCCTTTTCTTTCACTCTGACGCCCGCTTCAGTTAAACAACTTAGACGGCGAGTTCTATACTGAAACTGAATTTGACTACGGGACTGTAGATGCTTCTCTGAGTCAGTCCCCTGATGCCACCCCCGGAACCAACGAGGTAAATATTAAACGCTTCATTTTCTTTTCTTTTTTTCAAAGAATGACACAGGCTTTAGAACGTTAATTAGTCCTGGGAGAGTATGAGTCTAAAGCCTAGCAACTGGAAAATAAACTGGTATGAAATGGCAAAAACCCAAAGACCATTCAGAATGATTGTTCTGTGGGTTTTCTGTCCTGGTTGACCAAAATCAATCCACTTTGTATGTCCATGTGTTTAACATGTTCCTCATCTCAGTGGATTGTCTCTGCTTTGTGTCTTGCTTTCTGTTGTCCTTGCCAATTACAGCTGTGAAATCTCATAATACATAATAGAATTGCCCATAAAAGAAAATTTAGCTAAATTGGAAATACATAACTAATAAATCTGCACAACTTCCTTATTAAGGAAGGAAACGAGCCATGCTAGTTTTTCTCAGCAGACGCCTTCAGTAACAATGAAAATGTATTTTTAGGATAATTTTAGCAGTCTTGATTATCCAGTTATCCAGTTTTATCCATAGTATGATCAAATACTTCTGGAGCTACTCGATAAAGCAGAACTACAATCAGTCCTGTCCTAGCCAAGCTAGCCGTACCAGCTATACACTGTGTATAGCTAATCTAAACTAAAGCTCATAACTCGGAATTTCCAGCCTCCTGTTAGGAAACCGCCAATAAAACGCTCCTTCAACTCAGAATTCTTACTCAGAAGGTCTCCTCAACCTCGAGCTCGGCAGGTCAACATGGCCGTCAGCTGTAAACAAAACACATTTCACTATTGTAAAAGACTTTACAGTGATGTTTACTTGATGACAATGAGTCTCTTTGGAGCTCTCTGCCTGAGAACTTGAAACAGCTTTGTTTTATCGTATCACCAAACAAAGCTAACTCGTTAATTAGAGTCAAATAAAACCTTGGGACATTTATTAGAAATGAGTCAAATGCATATTAAAGTGATCTTAGTCTTTTACATAAAAGAAAAATTGTTCTCATGTTTGCATAACCACATGCATAACAGTTTGCTGTTTCACCTTTGACTTTGCCATTTCACACTTCAATTATTTCGGTCTTTTTTTACATTTAAGCACAATATTTATTTCCTCAGTATTATTATGCTTTATGCGAAAAAGACTGGGATATGGCAAAGTCTGTCACTGTCACTGGAAAGCAGTATAACTGACTCTAATGAAGTACAATGCTCTTTAAGTAACCAAGGTAACACTTTATTTGTCCCTGAGTAAATGAGTAAATGTCCTGAGTACACATTAGTCATTATTAATTTGCACTAATCTATGTATGGGAGTGAAAAGACATGTTAAAAAGTTGTGGAGTTTATTAAAGGAGTCACTGATTAATCTTCTGGGACAATAAAAGTGTGACCTCTCGCTTTTAGACTTGCTGTGATTAATTCATGTACATTCAAAGTTCATATTTGACTCTGCTCTGCAGTAGAACATGAATACAGTAGTTTTAACTGCTTAACTAACCACCGTTTTTATATCGCTCGCCTCCCTTCCCTTTTTTGTCTCCTCTCTCTTCATTCCTCCCTTTTCTCCATCTCCTCTTTGCATTTCGTTCCCTCACCACCCCTTTCTTTCCATTCCCTCACTTCCTATAACTTCCCATTCCTTTATTTCCTCTATCCTCCCATTCCCTCACCTCGTCTATCCTCCCATTCCTTTATTTCCTCTATCCTCCCATTCCCTCACCTCCTCTATCCTCCCATTCCCTCACCTCCCCTTTCTTCTCATCCCTTCACTTCCTCTTTACTCCATTTCCTCACCTCCTCCTACCTCCTATTTCTTTAATTCCTCTATCCTCCCATTCCTTCATCTTTTCTATCCTCTAATTCCCTCACTTCCTCTTTCCTGCCATTTTTCCACCTCCTGTTTTCTCCGATTCTTTCACCTCGCTAATTCTTACCTTTCTTACTTTCATCTGCATATTTCCTTTACCTCCTATTCCCTCCCTTCTTACCTTCACTTCCTTTTACCTTCTCCTCCTCTTTCTTTACCTTCTCTTGCCCTTTCTTCCCCTTCCCTGCCAATCCTTGTACTTCTTTTCACTCCTTTAATTTTACTTCCTGTTTCCTCGCCTCTCTTTCTGCCCCTTTACCCTCCTCTGACCTCTTGTCCCGTCTCTTCCCCTCACCCTCTCTTTCTCCACCTGCTGCTGCTTTGCTTGGCAATAATAAGGCTGTGGAAGAGGTGATTGTGGGTGATTCAGTCACTGAGCTGCCCCATGTTGCGGTGGACCCCACAATCGCCCCCGAGCACAACGAGCCCAGCGCCACAGCAGGAGCGGACGCGTACGACTTTAAGGAGTACGACCTTAAGGAGTACGACGTGGACGAGCTTGACAAATCTCACTATGACTTTGGTGCATATGATGAGTTTGGCAACATGGGCCCAAACCCCGTACCCCATTATGAGGACGAGTTTGGGCCTGCTGTGCCTGCTGAAACCGGCACAGACGAAGCACGAGTCACAGCAGACGTAAGTATCACAACACGTGATCAAACGTGGTGTGTGTGTTTAGTGTGTTTAGTGTGTGTGTGTGTGTGTGTGTGTGTGTGTGTGTGTGTCTGTTGCACATTGCTTGGTGCGATTCTAACAAGATGCTTGGCATGACAAGTCCATCAACGTCATGCTGTTGTAAGTCGGGAGCAGTTTAACGCTTTCATGCTGCAAATTCAGTTTTATTTATTATTTGGTAGCCTTTCTAACATGACCTTTAACAAATACAGTGTAGAAAATTAAATGTACCCAATGGTCCCTTACCATTGTTTGTTGTTTGAGGCTACAAGAAAGAAGGGACAGTTAGCTACCAGGTTAGCTTCTTGCAAAATGCATCACTAAATCATCACATACTCAACTGAAGAATATTTCTTGGCTCTGTTTGGAACTATGTTGTCATCCGAATCAGGTTTACCATAAAGTCTTCACGCTGTACCTGAGTCTGCATGACCCCAAACGTGCAGAGGAAGAAATTTGTGTCAGAGAGAGCCCTCTGAGCCATGCTAAACTGGTAGCTATACGCTTCCTTTACCTGTTAGCGACACTAGCCTTGTCGAAACTAAAATGTCAGACTGTAAAAAAAACCCATCATGGCTGATAAGTGGGATAGAAGGTGCATTGTTTATTTCATTTCTTTCCCCTGAACTCTCTCTTTAAAAAGGTAAGATATCAATAAGAAAAGATGTGATATGAGGGCTGATAGACATGCATTCCTAGACCTACACATACAACACACACACACACACACACACACACACACACACACAGACACACACACGCGCACACACACTCTGAATGGAGTCCCGTTCATTCCCTGCTCCTCTGGATGAGTTGGTACCCAGCGGCCTGTCAGGAATCTGCCCTGTTAGCCTGAAGGCACAGTAATTACCTCATTCCAGAGAGCCAGCTGTGTGTTCAAACATGCCCTGCTCTCCTCCACACACACGCACACACACGCACACACACGCACACACACACACACACACACACACACACACACAAAGCACACACTTTTTACCCCCACCCATCTCCCACCTCTTTCCACTAAAACTTGCACATACACACACAGCTCACTTTAACTACTTCACATCTGAGTCCACTAGTGAGAACTGCTTTTATTTTATTAGTTATTTAAAATAATTATTGTTGTTATGGAGTAGTGGGAAATATTGGACATGATAACTCAAACAGATCATTTTAAATAGCCGTTTAATGAATTAACTTGTTCACCCCAGTGGCTCGGACCACTCACACTCACACTCACACTCACACACCTATGGGCAGTTCAGAGTTGCGAGTAGCCGATTGACCTAATCCACATATCTGTGGACTGTGGGAGGAAACCGGAGCACCCAGAGGAAACCCAAACCTGCACAGGGAGAAGGCATCCGGGTCGACCTGGGATAATATATATATATATATATATATGTATATGATATAATAAATATCCTTTAGATAATTAAAATCAGAGAAAATATGTTCAGTATTCCTGAAAGTTTATAAGTCTGTTGTTTGAACTTTTTTCCATTTCATATTTATTCTTTAACATGGAGTAGAGTGAAATTCTTCTCATATCGCAACATGTTAGGAAGCTGGGGTCAGAGCACTGGGCCAGCCGTGATGCACGTGCCCCGGAGCGATTTATTAATAAGGACCTTCTGATTCAAAAAGTAGAACTGTAACCACTGGGAATAATTTGAGTAACACTGCTATAAAGAACGTCACCTCACAGCGAGAAGGTTCTGGGTTTGGACCTGCAGGTCGACTGGGGCCTTTCTGTGTGGAGTTTGCATGTTCTCCCCGTGCCTGTCTGGGTTTCCTCCAGGTTCTCCGGTTTCCTCCCACAGTCCAAAGACATGTGGATTAGGTCAACTGGCTACTCTAAATTGGCCACAGGTGTGAATGCGAGTGTGATGGATAAGCGGCCCTGACAGAGAAGCGGTACAGATAATGGATGGATAAAAGGACGCTAGAAAGAACCATTTTTTGTTCTTCTGTCAGGGGTGCACAAACTTTTGGCCATCTAGTGTAACGTAGAGCCTAAAGATTACAAATGCTAAAAAAAATAAATCATATGTACACTCCTTTATGTGCCATGATTTGTATCTGCGGTGTTCAGCCAATCAGAACACACTGTACAGCGCATATACATTATATACGTATTAATACGTATATAAATAATTATAATTTTTGATATAAACAGCTCTCGCTAGTAGTGGACGCTGTTCACACAGATTTCTTTCACCATAATTCCTCTCCGTTTTCCCTGTAAGAGGACACAAACACTAGGCCAAGTGCTTTAATCTCAGCTGAAGTGCATTTCTTCGCAGCCATCTTTGTGCACGTCACTTTTCCTTTCATTCTAAACTTTTAGTTACTCACATAGTAGTATGCATTAAAAGAACTCTCGTACAATGCATACTGACCTCTCCATACTATAAAGTAACAAACACTTCTTAGTTTGCTTGCTGTAGTGTGTAGTCAAGTTAGTGCACTAAGTAGTCTGTGCTTTCACTATTCTGTTTATGGGTCTTACAGTAACCCGGCTTGACCTTTGACCTGTCTCAAAAGTGTCTCGTGCATTTCAATGTCATATAATGATTTCATTTATTTATTTATTTATTTTTGGACAATGAATTACCAGTGATTAGAGATAATGTGTATGTATGGAGTAAAACACTTCAGGATGTGCTGTTATAGGAAAATAAGCAATGACCATCCTAATGTATATTATTTTCCTATAACAGCACGTCCTGAAGTGTTTTACTTCTTTACAGCACTTTACTCTAACAGCAGATCCTGATGTGTTCTTGTTCTTGTATACCACAGCAATTTGCCACAGATTTCAATTTCTTCATTAAATAAAGGGCCACTTTGTAGTTTTTATCCATTTATAGTTATGTTCACAATACAAGTATAGTGTGTCGTTCCTTCTGACCAATCAGAATCCAGAATTCAGCGGCACTGTGGTGTATGTAAATTGCCTTAAAAAAATGCATTCTGTTATTAAAATTCCCATCATCTTCTTGCATGTGCATGCAGCTGAATCTCTCCATCTATAGCTCAGTCCTCCTCCTATGACTGCATGTGTTCTGATGTAGACCTTTGACCTGGTCTGTGTCCTCAGGTTGCAGGTGGTACTGCGTTTCTGGGGCAGAAAGGAGAGAAAGGAGAACCAGCTGTCATTGAGCCGGTAAGTCAGACGAGCGTACAGGAGCACTCACGAGCAGGTCTTGGATGGAGTTCATGCTTTTCAGCTGAAGGTGGAGACTTTTGTGAGAAAGTCACGTGGACGTCATGCTTGTCCTAGATTAATCAGTAAAATAATCATTTCAGTGTTCATCAAAGCACCAAGAGACTCGTGTTGAAGTACTTTAGCTAAACAAAGGGAAAAAAATAAGCTAGCTAATGATATTCAATAACGCTAGCTAGCGGCTAACATTATTCCAGCAGATAATCACTGATGCAGCTAGCTAAAGTTAAATAGTTACATCACTTGTTGAATATTATCAGGAGTTGTGCTATATAAACATGGCCTACGCAACATAGCTAGAGGGATGAGGGTTGTTGGTCTACATATTCATTTCAACCTTTTGGTTGCACAGTTCCAATTTTTTGCTCAGATCAGATCTGTCTGTTTTGACAGTTCTTCACATTCTTCACATTCATAACCACAAATGTCCTTAGATTTGGGTTTGGTAGATTCTGTCCATTTTTTTAAAAATAAATTTCCCAAATATCAAGTCACCAATTTCTTCTTCCTTCCCTTGATTAAAGTTCAGGATCGATCCTGAAGAGATCAGATCTATGTCACATTATGGCAGAAAATTGGATTTGTGTCACTTCACCCTGGTAACGTGAATGTGTCTTTAATACGGATGGCGTCAGCGAGGACCTTCAATCACTACACTACACTAAAAGGCTGATCCCTGATCAGTGTTAACAGAGACTAGAGCAGGTATACACACAGGATTCTGGAACGAAACAGTGATTTTAAACATGTTTTTGTTACATCATAAGAGAAGGTGAGATATCAGGAGAATGTCTTAATCTGCTAGGTACAAGTGCATTTATTTATTTGTTTGTTTGTTTGTTTATTTATTTATTTATTTTAGGGAATGCTGGTAGAGGGCCCTCCAGGTCCGGGTGGTCCTGTTGTAAGTAACTCGCATCCAGAATATCGTGTCTTGTTTCTAAAGAGTTAAACTGTGCTACCAGTTATTCAGTTCCTTAAGGGCTGTAGATAACAATCTGGCAACCCCGTGTACACAGAAATACAGAATCTTTTCATTTTAATTATTAGTATTACATTCCCAAGGTTCCCAGACACTGTCCATCAAACTGTAACATTATCATCAAACCAATCTTTACACATTCCCAATAAAAAGACTTTACAATGTCTGACTCTGCTCTGATTTTTAGGGTCTTCCAGGATCCCCTGGTCTTCAAGGCCCCCCTGGACCAGCCGGAGATCCTGGTGACAGGGTGAGTGTTTATTCTTGTCGCTGTCCAGTCTGAGATTTGTATGGAAACAACCTCTGACCTTTGGAATACAGAATGCTTGATGCAGGAAGGCGATATTTGCAGGGCACACATCCAAGGACTCTTAAGGCTTTGTTGTCTTTTCATGCAAATGCTTTATTTGTTGACTTTTAAAGCATTTCGCGTAAGTGACAGGAAATAGATGAAGTACAAGAATGTGTTTTTGCTGCTGAGTCACAAAAATAGCAGACAGAACTGGTATAAAAATGTAGTTATATCTTTTTTCTCGTCGTTGGCTTTGTTTCAGTCTGTGTGAGGGCTTAACAATGAGATATTTGTCAAAACACTTCTGATGCTGCGGTGATGTTTCAGCTAAATGAATTGATCTGCATGAGGCTGGATCTGGTCCTAGACCTCTCTGGATAATTTGTGATGAAAACAAACAGTTTGTGTTGTGCCTCCAAGCCTTCACCACAGTGAAATTAAATGATTAAATTAGCATGTCAGTGTGAAATTGATCATCACAGCAGACTTTGCCAGGAGCTTTTTCACTCTGAATAGCACACTGCTGTTAGCTTTGGGTTGTTGGCTTTGCTGCTGTACTCTGAATTAACAGTATTGATGGGTACTACACTGCCAGGAAGTCCATCAGAGAGCCAGAATGCACAATGGGCTTAACACACCATCACACTCCAACACACACCATCACACACCATCACACACCAACACACACCATCACACACCAACACACACCATCACACACCATCACACACCATCACACACCAACACACACCATCACACACCAACACACAACAGCAATGACCATCACACACCAACACACACCATCACACACCATCACACACCAACACACACCATCACACACCATCACACACCATCACACAACATCACACACCATCACACACCATCACACACCAACACACACCAACACACACCATCACACACCATCACACACCATCACACACCAACACACACCATCACACTCCAACACACACCATCACACACCAT
>JAQMYM010000033.1:28040715-28060864 GCA_030014255.1 Parauchenoglanis ngamensis
CTCTCTCTCTCGCATTCTCTCTCTCTCTCTCTCTCTCTCCCGCTTGCTCTCTCTCTCCCTCTCCCTCGCTGTGAATGTCTCTCTCTCTCTCTCTCTCTCTCTCTCTCTCTCTCCGTTCCCACTTGGCAGCAGTGTGTTATTGCCCCCACGCCAAGTTTTCCTCCTTTATTGTTTCTCATTCCTATGCTGGAGCGTTTGTCACCAGCTGATACGTTTAGCATTTCAGCCTCACCTCCGCCTGCACACAATCCTCAAAAACACTCGGAAACATGGCACTTTGTCCTTTTTCTTTACACTCATTTACACAAATTACTGCGCTGTTCAGTCCTGTGCCCTGATTGGTCAGAAGGTGTTTTGCTTTCCATAACATCAGCTGTAAATCACAGGTAACATGAATGCACTCCTGATCGTTTCTATAGCAACGGCTCCCTCGCAGGGATGTTTATTTATGCACCATGTATGACGGTCTCCGGTGTCAGCGCTTTGTACCCGTCAGAGGTAAAGCTGGGACTGGATGTTTTGCACACCTCAGGACAGAGGAGTTTCTGCAGCGTTCCTGCGCGTTCTCAGGAACATGTCCAGCTGCTTTGTTGTCTTATTAACTTGAAGAAGGAGAACAAAGAAGCTGGTGAGGAAACGACTTTCCACAACATTACCTGTAACCATAAACGGATAAAAAGTGAATAGTGGTGGTGTAAGAGGAATAAAACACTTCAGGATGTGGGAACGAATCCGCTTCGGTGTTGTAGCAGTAACTCCATAACAGCAGCTTCGTCACGTCACTGTGTGGTGATTATTTTCCTGTAACAGCACAACACGCAGCGTGCTATTCCGTACTTAACATGAAGCAATTAGGAAGTCCAGACAAAATGTTGCGTTGTTTACTCTGGATAATTGTGTATTTTGTATATATTTTTAATTTATTTTAAATGCCACTTTTCCAAAATGGTAGTAGGAGATGCCAGGATGCTGTCTTTCTTTCTTTCTTTTTTACTTTATTTCTTTCTGTATTCTGTACATTTTTGTCTAGAACCTGAACAACGTATAGATTAAAGTGCAATCATATGGTTGCGTGTTCTTCCTCTCAGGGTCTTCCTGGACCTCCAGGTGAAAAGGGAGAGAACGGAGACGTCGGTCCAATGGTGCGTGTCTGAGCTGTCAATCACTTTCTTTCTTTCATTCATTTATTTAAATGTCTGGCAGTTTTATTGTCCAAGTATTGTGATTGGTTGCAGAGGAACAGTGTACAGTACGATAAAGAAGGAATTTAAGGAATGAAATTGAATTACATTTCATGTAGCGTCAAACACGTGGTCATAATTTCACCTGTACACACGTTTAAGCACTAGAATCAGAAAAATGTCCTTCTTGGATTATTCCTAACGTTAAACGTTATCTCTTAAGCAATGAGAAGAGAAGGTACAAAAGGCAGATTTCCCCCCAGACATACTTTTCTTTAATGAGAACTGACTTTTGTTTGTTATGTAGCATGTACACACAGTACATGCAGTGGAAACAGAAAGAAAACTCTCATGTATAAACGTATAAATGACGTCTCTGTGTCTCTCTTCAGGGTCCGCCTGGTCCACCAGGTCCGCGAGGTCCTCAGGGTCCATCTGGTGCTGACGTAAGTACCCTGATTTTAGCTTAAACGCTCACCACAGGTGTTATTTACTAGCGTGAAATACTTTGTTCACTTTGGTATTGAGTTATTTAATTTGTATTTAATTATTTTTAAATGTATTTTTGTATTATATATATATATATATTGTATTATTATTATTATTATCAGCCAATAAGCTTTCAGGATGCACTTTGCAGTGTTGGCATTGAGCTACGATCACAAAATGTGACCAATATGTGTGTTTAGTTTGGGAGTTTTAGTACAGAGCCTCATTCATGGCACAAAATGAAGAAAAGGTACATTTTATTAAAATTTGGCCCTGATTTAGTTCAAATGAGCGAGTGAATAGATATTATGGAATAGCTGTGGTATTTACAGTTTTTTCCTTTTGTGTCATGAGCAGGCCTCTGTACTTTAGTGTATTCTGCAACTTGGTAATAATTAGACACCGGGGGCGCTATTTACAAAGGGTGCTTGGCCCCCGAACATTGCTACTTCCCAAATCTGTTGTTTCTTATGCAGTTTATTTCAATGGTAATGTGTAAGCAAGCTGCTTAGATTGTAGCAGGCCATACACACCTCTCCAGGAGCCGCACACACCTGCAGTAGTGCTGCTACTACAGTAAAGACCTGTCTGATTAATTTGATGTTGTGTTTCAGGGACCACAAGGCCCACCCGGTGGTATTGGAGGCATGGGCGCAGTGGGAGAGAAGGTAAGTGACAGTTCCTCTTCCCGGATACGAGGGTTCCGGGTTATTTAGTGTGTTGTTATTCGTCAGGCCTCAGTATCAGTATTTAATTGGGCGGATGTGATAACTCTGGAGTGAGACCTTCAGGACGTTTCTCCTCCTGAGAGATCTAAGAATAGACGGATAAAGAGATGACCGCTTCAGCTCACCTTTACCCGCGGAAATAAAGCGACAACTTCTCGACTGCTGCCAGTGTTATTTTGGGCATGCTGATGTCATGTTTAATTACGCTGCTTTTTTGACAAACGGTGCCATGGATGTGCTTTTGGTTACCATGGTGAAGCTTTTAACCAGTGAAATCTCTTACAGGGAGAGCAAGGTGAAGCCGGCAATCCTGGACCTCCTGGAGAGCCTGGAACAGGAGTAAGTGGCCTGTGTGTGTGTGGGTGTGTGTGTGGGTGTGTGTGTGTGTGTGTGTGTGCTTTTAACTATTTGAGGAAGAAAAAGCAGGTATTCTTTTTTTAAATAAATCTTCAGAAAATGTACCTTTAGTGCAAAGTATTTCTTTCTTGTAAGACTTTTGTACATCAGTCAGCCCGAAAAATTAAATTTTTCTTTTACAGCTATTCAAAGGTGTGACTGATGGATGGACCTCCCCTTTATTTTAGATTTGCGATTTTTGTTCCTAAAGGGAATGTTTTCTGAGTCCATTTAGATTTCTGATTTATGGCGTACCTCAGGGACATCAGTATGGTCCATTTTCATTTTCATCATTTTTATGCCACACCTCAGAGATGTGAGTTCAGTTCACTCTTAATTCTGGTTTGTGGCATACCTCAGGGATTTACAGCATACCTCAGGGATTTACAGCATACCTCAGGGATTTACAGCATACCTCAGGGATTCACGGTGTACCTCAGGGATGTGCATTCAGACAATTTGCTTTCTGATTTTATGGTGTACCTCAAGGAAATAAGTTCAGTTTGCTCATATTTGTGATTGAAGGCGTACCTCAGGGCTGTACGTTCAGTCCACTCATGTCTCTGTTTCATGGCGTTCTACAGCATTTTTCTGGCGTACCTCAGGGATGTGTGTTTGGTCAACTTGTATTTGTTCTTTTTTTATTGTACAGTGTACCTCAGAGACATGATTTATGGTTTAAGTTGATTTCTGATTTAAGTTGAACCTTAGCGATGTGCATTTGGTCCATTTGTTTTCTGATTATGCAGCGTACCTCAGGAATGTGTGTTCGATCCACTCATATTTCTGATTCATGCTGATGTCATGGACGTGCATTCTTAGTACTCGATAGATAGTTCTTTGGTCCACTCATTCTTCAGGTCCACTCATGTTTGTGATTTGATCTGCAGGGCCCCAAGGGTGAGAGAGGAGAGAAGGGTGAAGCAGGACCACCTGGATCTGCAGGACCTGCTGGACCTAAAGGACCACCTGGAGATGACGGCCCTAAGGGAAATCCTGTAAGTGCATCATTGCTGGATATCCTAATGGAATACTGTTAATGGACTAATATAGCAGAAATATCTAGGTTTGTAGCCTCCCTGTACTGTATATTGTAAATTGTGGCTAACAACTGCAAACTGATGCTAATAATAGTAATAACTATGCAAATCATTCTCAAAAAAAATTTGAGTTTTTTTTTAAAACATGAAGTTAATATCTGATGACGTTTCTCTTTATCATTGTAACAGATTCATCGTTAATCCTTTGCGTATAATAGTATACTCCACAATATTAATCCTGCTGCGCTGACGGTATCCTGTTGATTTTTTGCTGTAGGGTCCTGTTGGCTTCCCTGGAGACCCTGGACCTCCCGGTGAGCCTGGTGTTGCTGTGAGTATTGGGTTCTATACGTCTATAAATCTGCAATGTCAGCAAACGGATTTGAATTAATAAGAAATTTTAAATGTATAATTTGTTCAGAAGTTACAAGTCAGTCCTTATCTAATCCACACTGATCTCACCCTGCTAGGGAATTGATGGTGTGCCAGGAGACAAGGGAGAAGATGGTGAATCTGGTCAGCATGTAAGTAGCCAAAACCTGGCTTTACTGGTCACTTATGAAACATGAACAGAATATAATCCATTAATTCAAGATTCGTCAGTAATATAAAAATATAAATCTACGCGTCACACTGAAGAATAAACGTCAATGGCCGACGTTTGGTGCAAAAGTGGGCGTCGCCCTCTAGAGAGTGCTGTTGCTGTTATACAGACCTGGAAGCCTGGCTCTGCCTGGTCTTGGTGGAATTTTATATGGGTATATGCTTAAAAGATTTCTTATTTAATCTTATTATAAATTTTAATCGACAGTGTTGTAGAGCTGTTCCCTGCCTAACATCACATCCATATACAATAATAAATGAGGTGAAATATAATTAGGAAATAAGAAGGACAGATTTTCTCATATTTCACCGGCCTCTATAAATTGCGATCCTTCTTATCATTTATGAATGCAATTTAGATTCCCAGGCCATGAAGAAAAGCTTTAATTTACCTTCCAGTGAGGAGAAGGTTTCGGAGGCTGTTTTTACGGATCGGCGTGTCGGCTCATGCATTGTGCGGCCGACTTTAATTCAGCGCCCTATCTCCACCCTGCAGTCTTATTAAAGTTTAATGAGAAGAGATTTGTAGTGCTATGAAACCTTCAGACTGAACTGTGCGAGCTCTCTTCTCTGATTAGAGCTTTATACGGCTCTATCACACAGCTGAGTGACTCCGTAAATTCCTTTCAGCTCTTCATCACTGTGTGCTTTTCATCACGATGCACTTCGAATATAATATTGTGTAAACGTCAGCGTTCGATCACATTCAATTGATTTTCAGATAATTGGCTGTGAATTTTTGCAGATAGCTAACTCTCACTTTATTTCCTTGTTTATTTTCATACCTTGAAAAGTTTTAATCTTACGCACGTACAAAGAAGCTTTTGATTTTTTGTAAAATGGAACATGATGTTCATAAAAACTGCAAAAGATCCTGATGAATCGTCGCTAAGCACTGAAATAGCAAATATTGGTGTAATTTAGCTCATTTTTGAAACAGTTTGCACGTCATCTTAAAGCGTCTTAAATTATCTCAATGTTCCTGTCACTAAACTGTGACGCAAAACTTTTTGCCAAATGATATTAAAGTGTGATTTTTTTTATCATGTCTGTATTAAAACTCATGGCACCCCCTGGTGGTCCGGAGACCTTAACGGCACAGCGTTAAATACAGAAATGGACGGAGCCTTCTGTCCCGACTCTGCTTTCATTTTGTCTGTATTTGTGCATGTTTTCTTACGGATACAGACAAAACGGTGCAGAAAAATCGGAAATGGCAATTCTAGTTCAAGCGAGACACGAAGAATCGGCGAAAACTTTTTTAGAAGAGGTTGTGGGATTTAGTAAGAAATTTTCAACATCTGTATGATGTTAACAAACAGTCGTTACAGAACAGCTGGGAGGAGAAACCTTTGCCTCGGAGCTGCCCTCTAGTGGATGTACTGTATTGCTCAACATCCAATACAATGGGTGTATTTATTTTCGTACGTATAGAGAACATAAATGAGCCGTAAAGTAACCACTTTTTACCACTTACAGCACCAAACAGCCGTTATCACTTACATGATAATGTACCGGATGGCTCAAAAACAACTATACATTTTTTTTAGACATGTGGATATTTAAATATATTGATTCTGATGATTTCTCATGTGAGTAAAAAATGGATTTGTCACTAACTTTTTTATCTAGGATGAAATAAAACCTTGGTACAAGTCTTGGAATATAGAGTAGATCATTACTAGTTTGATTATAACCTCTGGCTCTGTGCTTTAGGGTCCTCCTGGTCCGTCTGGAGAAGCTGGACCACCTGGACCTCCTGGCAAAAGAGTAAGTCTGCATTTTCATCCTTTCTTCCTGTTATAACTTCACCGCATTCCATTTAGCTTTATCTTTAGATGAGAGGTGGAAATCTCAGCCCTGTCAACAATTTCTGTTTGTCTGATTTCTTAAAACTTAAAAGGCAGCGGAAACAACGTTATCACACGCTTTATCATTTTTATTCTGATGGGAGACTCAAACCGGTTGAGAGGAAATTGTCTTTGACTTGGATGAGAGACGGCCGAGAGCCGAGTCATCCTTCATTCGGATAACGGAACTCCTTCGGAGACACCGGAACGCTGATAATTCATCATTTACGTGATCGAGGCGGAGAGAAGAACCTGAGCTGGGGTTTATTTCCGGCGACGCCACCCCCACATCTCCACAATGATCAGGTGGAGAGACGACTCAGTATCGAACCTGAGTGACGGTGATGAGAAAACGATATCATACCTACTTCTGGGGGAGCCGAGAGAGTTCAGCTGCCACATTCGACCCGACCCGACCCGTCTAAACGCGGCGCCGACGTTACGCCTGGAACTTTCAGAAAACTGTGGCTTGATTAATAAAATTTACTCTGATAAAGCAAATCATCCTTCACAACAGGACTCCACATGGCTTTTATAGAATCAGGCAATGAATTATTGGTATCACCTTTTGAAAACAGCATTTTCATCATTTTAATAGACAAATAAGGACGCATGGTGTGATGGATGGGAAACGGCGCTCTCACACAGCCCCCCTGGTGCTTTCTAATTTATTTGCCTGTCCTCATCTCCGCACCCTGCTGAAGCACTCAGGGCCAGGCTCGACGCTGGGCTGGTGATGTCACGCGGGTGACAGAAATGCGTGAAACGCTCACCGGGGAAAAAAGGGACTCGGTGTGCTGTGTGCCGGGGCGATATATCATGATCTCTTACTTACTAAATGATTCCTCAGTTGGAGCAGCAGTTCTGTTCACCATGATGCTTTTCCAAACTGTCAGCAACGCTCACCTGGTACACAGAACAGCATGAAAACACGTCATGCTGCCTAAAGCAAAATGAGTCATCTGCATACACAGAGCATACGGGAAGGTTACATTCACCAGTAATCACTGCCGCTCTGCGTTACGTTATGACATGCTTGTATGTCGAGAACTCCTTTTCACACCCAGCAACACGACTGCATGCAACTCGGAGCAGAAGAGTCGGAATAGGATCCGACTGAATCTCAGTCAGGAATCAAAGATTCGCTGATTCGAACGAGGAGGAAATCCTTCACCTCTGATCCAGCACTGACAAGGGTTTAAACACTGAACCGCCGAACGAGAGAGGAAGAAATCCCAGTCATGATCAAAAGATTCGCTTAGTGAACGAGTGAACAGGGGACCAAGAAAAATGCCTGATTTAACCTCAAGTGATCTAAAGATTCGAGATCAAGAATCTAAAGATTTTGAGAGCTCAGCAAGAGGAGCGAATAAATATTATAATAGAATAAATAGAAATCTATTAAACAACAGAAGAGTCAAGGCTGAATGATTCGCTGAGTAAATGTGAGGAGTGAATCATGGTCATGAACAAATGAAAAGCGAATCCATGTCATGATTCACTGAAACGAATGAATCACATGTGCCGATTTAAACAACGAAACAAGAGAAGAATGAATCGTCGTCGTAAAGGAAAGGACTCACTGAATCAAGGAATTGTTTTGCTTTGCTTTCGATTTTGCGGCGCTCGTCAGGAAAGACGCCGATACCGATTCGTTCATCTTCGTGACCCGTTCGTAAAGAACGCAGTGTTCAGGAGTAAAACATCTCTCTTACCGTTTATTCGCTGTTTCGGGATTCAGTGTTGCGTTGTGTGTTTTGTCTCATCCTCACAACGTCCTCGTTTCCAAATTTCATCAAGTTGAAGACCAAAGCGCTCTGCACACGTACGCATTACTCAGGCGGACGAAAACGTCACTTCTTTTTCCAATATGCTCATGGAAATATGAGACTTTCGTGCGGGAGATGCGGTTGCTAATGACTGAAGGATTAAAGAGAGGAAAAGAGGCTGTTTAATCAGCAGAGGTGGCTAATGCCGAGAGAATGCGCTCTCTCCATCGGCATCTCTAATTCAGCCCTTTGAACGTAAAGTTTCAGTTTAATCAGCCTTTTTCCACAAAAAAAACAAAGTGGAGATATCTGTCTCTCACTCCTCACAGAACTCCGCTTTATTTATTCATGTCGCTATTACAATGAGAGAATTCATACACACCACCTGTTGAGGGTACACTTCCTTTGCCATGCGATTTTCATCTGAAAAGCAGAGAATGTGTCATTTATCATAGAAACGAGAAAAAAACGAATGCTGTGTTTTCCGATAAGGGATTTTAGGATCAGATTAAACGGCGATGCTTTATATTTTATCTTGACTTTTCAATTTTCTCCCAGAACTAAATCAGATATGTGAGAATGGACAATTTGCTGCCGTATATCACGTATGTGCAGGAGTGAGTAAACAGATACGCTCTTACGCATGTAATCGTCTTTTCTCCGCTCTTCAGGGAGCCCCAGGAGCGCCCGGAGCCGAGGGCAGGCAGGGCGAGAAGGGAGCCAAGGTAAGCCGGGATCTCCAAGCATTACAGTGTCCTTAGTGGAACAGCGCAGTGCTGAAATATACCGCCGTTTGTGTTTGCATATGCATGGATCACCTTACTAATTGGAAATCTACCAGTTTTTCAGGACTGTAAGGGATGTGTTGTTTTTCCTTCTACAGCGAAGTAATATGTTATTTTTTACATTAGCTCAGTAGTATTATGTCCATTTCAGTGCCGGACAAATAGCCTGGGGTCAAGCAGATTTCTGAGCTTGTATTTATTTATTTATTTAATTCCTGGTTCCCAACTTAGTTCAACAACCAGGAAGAGAAAAAAATAACCCTACTAATCCTTTATTACCTCCACCAAGGAGCTTATGTTTTCTGTGCGGCCTGTAAACAAACTGATTTTCATGAGACTTCAACGGTGACGAAACATAGCCAATGTAGAAATACGATGACTCCAGTGGAAATCTATCAAGATGTACAAAGCAGCTGCAGATTTGCGTATCATAGAAGAGTCGACTCTCGTCCACGGAGGAGGTCTGCGTGCTCCGAGTGCCCCTCTAGCTGGTCTTTCCAGAAACTAATGTTATCATTTGTCGTGTAGCTGTAAAATGTAACGCACTTCACGGCGATGCGAGGGGGTTGGGATGTTTCAGAATCAGGAACGGGTTTTGGGAAAAGGTTTGTGGAACCACTCATGCAGATTGCTGCGCAGAGCAAATCCGTCACACGGCTCTGCTGCGGTCACCTCATGGCTAAACATAAAGAGAGAAAATAAAGACGCTAGCGCACTGTCACTGTGATTAAATTACAAGCATTTGTGTGTTACACTGTAACTGTAGCTTGATGTAGAATGGGACCAAATAAACACCACTAGGGGAGCTGAAGACTTATTCAAATCCAAATTAAATATGCATTCTTGCTACAATAATGTAGCTTAGCAGCAAAACCATTTAAACACTGATTTTTTTTCCTACCCTACCAGACAGGACTGAGGTATTTAGGTGGCTTACATGCAGAAGTGACAACTGATGTTATAATTAGACATGACATTTTAAATGAATTCCGCTAACAGTGGATGAAACGGTTTCATGCTAACGCTTCCAAGTGAGCAAAATCAGTGTTTCAGAGTCAAGTATTATTTCCACACGGTTTGAAAGAACTTAATAAACTGTTTATAAACTTTTATTTCAACTCACTCCACCTCCACCTCCACCGTCTTTGCGAAGGGTGAAGCAGGAGCCGAGGGTCCACCCGGTAAAACTGGCCCTGTCGGACCCCAGGGGCCTCCTGGAAAGCCTGGTCCTGAGGGTCTGAGAGGAATCCCTGGTCCTGTGGTGAGTGTCAGTTTAGCCAATTACTCAGGAAATGCACGCACACACACCTACACACACACACACACACACACACACACACACACACACACACACACACACACACACACAATCTCTCTCGCTCTCTCTCTCAGAAATCCAGATCTTTCCAGGCAGCACCTTAGGCCCTCTGAGAGTAATCAGTATCCTCTATGTGTGTCTGCAGCATTTTTTTTTTTCTTCCTCCATTTCTTTTCAGCACACTTTTTCATGGACGATTAATCATCTCGCCATCCCCTCCGAATCGATAGCAAGGCGGAAATACAACAGCAGGCAATAATCCCTGATATAACAGAATGCATTTACTCTTCTTCTCACAGGGTGAACAAGGACTTCCTGGTGCACCAGGACAAGATGGCCCACCTGGACCGATGGTAAGAGCGCCCTTCTCTCATTTCTTTTCCCGCTCTCCTGTCTCTTCCTGTTTTATCATCCTGCCCTTTATCTTTTCTCTCTCTTATTCATCTGCAGCGTGTTCTCTCTTCCTCCTTATTACTGTATGTGAGCTGATGTATCAATGTTGGCTCTCCAATTTTAGGGACCTCCTGGACTGCCTGGCCTGAAAGGTGACCCCGGGTCCAAGGGTGAGAAGGTGAGCGAGATCCAATTTTCCTCCCTGTCACCTTGATGTTAATGTGGGCTCATCCATTCCCTGATCTGTTTAACCTCCAGCTGTGGAATCTTCAGGCTTTTACACCAATTTCTGTGGCAACAAAATGCGAATTTAGCACTAAAATCTGTCTTAGAATATTCTCTGTGAATCGAAGTTTGCTTAATGATCTTCTTGTACTCTGTTTTGGACTAAGTGCTAGCATAAGTGCCATGCTAATTCTCATGGGTCATTCATATACTGCTTTTGGTTGGCTGTAAATTGGTTTCTTGAGTATATTTTTCTAAAATTATTTTATTTGGTTTGTAGGCTACTAATAGCTGCTTAAAAATCCTTGCTTACACTTACACGTGTGTGTGTGTGTGTGTGTGTGTGTGTGTGTGTACAGGGTCACCCTGGACTGATCGGGCTGATCGGTCCTCCTGGTGAACAGGGAGAGAAGGGAGACCGTGGATTACCTGGACCTCAGGGCACACCTGGTTCTAAGGGTGATGGCGTAAGTTACTCTCGCTCTCGTTCTCTCTCTCCATTTCTCTCCATCCCACCGCCCAATTGTGATTGCAGCCTGATTACTTAACTACACCGACGGGAAACTCCACTTCACCTCCACTACAGTCACCTGATGAAGTCAGTTTACTTCTTTAGCCTCAACTAAATATCTGAATAGCTGGATGATCTTTGAGTGGATGGATGCATTATGAATGGATAAACGCTTAGGTAAATAGCTAAATAACCAGTAGATAGATGAACGGAGAGATAGATGATCTATGGAGGGATGGAAAGATGGGTAGTTAAAGAGCTAGATGATTAGTAGTTGGATGAAGGAATGGAAAAACAGATGAACATATAGATAATGGATGGATAAATGGCCTGATGAATTTTGTGTAGTTAGATTTATGATCTAATAAATCTGGATGATTAATATATGATGGGTGGATGGATAGATAAATAAGTAGGCAATCCATGGAAGAATGGCTGCATGGATGAATGACTGGATGATTTGTTGTTGACAAATCTTTATATAAGTAGGGTGATCTTTGGATGGATAGATGGATGGTTGATGGAAACACACATGGGTAGATCTGTGAATGGAGAAATGGACAGATGGACGTAGACAGATAGATAGATGGTTAATGGATAAATAAACAGCTAGATGATCTGTAGATGGGTGGGTAATGGATAGATGAATGAATAAACTAGCTAGCTAGATCTATGGATGAATAGATGGATAAAATTAATAGACAAATATCTAAATGATCTCTGGATGATGGATAATTGGATGGATGGGTGGATAGATGGTTGACAGAGAGATACATGTGTGGATGATTGATAAATGTACAGATAGATGCCTGATGGATAGATGAATACCTAGGTGATCTATGGATTGATTAATGAAGTATGGATGGATGAGTATATGGGAAGAAAAATGGAGAAATTCTATAGCTGAATGGAGGGATGCATGGGCAACTTGCATATATGTATATATATATTAACAGATGATGATGGATAGATCCATGGATGGACAGAGCACTAAATGATGTATGGATGAATACAATAAAAGGTAGATGAATATCTTTATAATGATGGATGGATGGACAGATGGATTAGTGAATGATCAATGTATTACACACACACACACACACACACACACACGCGCGCATCTGAAACAAAGCCACACTGAATCCCAGATAAAAACCAGGAGGATCTTTATGCATTATTAACCCTGCATTGCACTTTGAGTGGATGTTGATGCCTTCGCTGGGGATTTAGCGCTCTCAGTGGCTCGGGATTTCATATCAGTACTCTGGTTTTCTCTCCCTGCATATTTAGATCAGTTTTTGGATACACATCTTTTTGCTACTTGTAAAATGTCTTTCTTTCTTTTTTTCTGTAGGGTATCACTGGTGCTGCTGGACCCTTAGGTCCTCCTGGTCCTCCTGGACTTCCTGTGAGTCTCCTGTTCACGTCTCACTTTACACTCCTATAATATTCTGTAGGGAAATTCTCTCTTTAATTGTTTTTTTTGCTCATAAGGGTCCTCAAGGTCCAAAGGGATCAAAGGGTGCAAGCGTAAGTATAGTTTCTTTCATTTGCCTCTTTTTTCCTTAATAAATATTTTAAACCCAGAACTGATTTGACCTGATCTGGTGTCTTGATCAGGGTCCTGCTGGTCAAAAGGGGGACAACGGAGTTGTCGGACCTCCCGGTCCTCCTGTGAGTATATAAGATTCATTTCTTTAGCGTCATGTTTTAGCTGCGAAATTAAACAATAAAAAGGATTGACGTCACCTTGTCCTGAAACCACAGGGTCCTCCTGGTGAGATCATTCAGCCGCTGCCTATCCGCTCTCCTAAGAAGTCACGGCGCTCCAGCGAGATGCAGGCTGACGAGGCGGGACTGGACTATGGCGAGGGCATGGAGGACATCTTCAGCTCCCTGAATAATCTTAAACTGGACATCGAGAGGTTGAAGTACCCCATGGGCACCCAGAACAACCCAGCCAGATCCTGCAAAGACCTGCAGCTGTCCCACCCTGACTTTCCTGATGGTGAGTGGACAGGAAGGAGAGCTAATCTGAATTTGATGCAAGCACAAAGTAGTTTATTATGTAAAGTAGCTTAGGCCCTATAATAGAACCCTGAGGAATGCCATATATGTAGTGATCCATAATTGTAGTACTTGGCCTCAATATATATATACATATATATATATATATATATATATAGAGAGAGAGAGAGAGAGAGAGAGAATGACCAGGGGTGTGTTCCAAATGTTAGGAACCAGGAGAAAAGTTCTTACTAGAATTAATTTGTTTATTCACAGCTTTCAAGGCTTTTCTGTTTACTATATACGCTCCCTACACAGGGGAGAACATAGTGTTATACACTACTTGTGGTGCTCTAATACACTGCAATCAATCACTATTTGTGATTCAGCCACAGAAAAAGAGTGACTCCAAGGAGTGAATAAGTGCCTGCTGAAAGAAATGATGGATGGATCTTAATAGTCTTAATAGACTTGATTTAGACAGCTAAATAATAATAAATATTATTATTGTTATTATTATTATAATATAGTCTCAAAGTGTTTCACATAGAAGGTTAAAAATTTGTCAAAGAATAAAACAATGTAAAATAGAAAATAGGATATGACTCAAATGAAGACTATGGAACATCCTGCCTCACACCTTCAAAATGTATTTTCCTTCCCAGCATGTGAATGTTATATAAATGCAGAAAAGTGTTAATTAAAAACTCACTCCCACGCTACTCACACACTAGCCAAATGTACTGTATTCTTATTAATTAATTACTCTAATTCATTCACACAACACAAGGACACTAATGAAATAGAGGTTATTTCAGTAATTTCATCACACACTGGCCACATATCGAATGCTGCTAACGATGAGCTGAAAGGCCGACCCGTACCTCTGAGGTAATAAGCTCAGTATGAACCCGTGTGTCATGACACTTTGCTTTGTTCTCCTCAGGTGAATACTTCATCGATCCTAATCAGGGATGTTCTGGAGATTCCTTCAAGGTCTACTGCAACTTCACAGCAGGAGGCGAGACCTGCATCTTCCCCGAGAAGAAGTCCAGCGGAGTGAGTGTCATTACCGTGACCAATACAATTACAAGTCTAATGCAGATAAAGTTTTGTCTAAATATGTACAGGTTTACAGAGTGATATCATGCCATGTTAATAATCATTATTCACTTTTTTCAAAATCTAAATATAATAATCATGAGACACTTTTAACGTAATGATGTATCAGCATTATTGTCAGGTTTCATCTCTGGAGTGATAGCTGGTGCTTTGTTAGTGAAACCTCAGCACACTTACATGATCTATATCATGATATATATATATATATATATATATATATATATATTGTGCATTGTGAAGAACATTCACACACTGCATGCCCTACTGGCCAGCCCTAACCCCTCCACTGTTTGGAATAATAGATTACAGAGTCACTCTGTGGAAAATGCCAACATGCCTCCTGAGACTTTTAAAAAAGTCATTTACCAAAAAAACTCTACCTGGACGCATTTTGGAGTGTTTTGTTTTTTATTAATTCTGTTTCTTGCACTCCTGCAGGTCCACATCTCCTCCTGGCCCAAAGAGACGCCCGGC
Source organism: Parauchenoglanis ngamensis (assembly GCA_030014255.1). Classification (NCBI taxonomy): domain Eukaryota; kingdom Metazoa; phylum Chordata; class Actinopteri; order Siluriformes; family Auchenoglanididae; genus Parauchenoglanis; species Parauchenoglanis ngamensis. The sequence continues at coordinate 28,055,607 of JAQMYM010000033.1, forward strand.
TCCTGGTACAGTTCATTCAAGCACGGTCATCTTGTAAGTGCACTCACACTCGTCTCCTTTTCCCATTTCTTTTCCTGTTTTTGTTTCCTCCAGGCTAAAAGGGTTCTAAAGGGCCTGAACACACTCCTCTTCACCGTCCTCCTCTGCAACGTAAATACACAGTAATGGCGGATTTGCTTTTAAAATGCTTTTTAAGATGCGCTGACCTGAGGTCTTGAGTACAAAAGGCCTGCTTGGGCCACACACACACACACACACACACATGCACACACTGTATCCATATTTAATGCGTTCAGCATGGAGATGGAGGGATGGAGAAAAAAAGTAGAACATCTGCCTCGTTATATATTTACTCCTATTCAAGCATTCAAGCCATTCTCTGTACAGCCTGAAAGCATAATAATATTTCATGTGTGTGTGTGTGAGTGTGTGTGAGTGTGAGAGAGAGAGTTAGTTTACAGAAAACAGTCTGCTAATGATGTTTCTCAGGCACTAATCCCTCCTCTGTTGCTGTTTTTCCCTTTCCTTTCCGGCCATCACCAGCTGTCGTACGTGGATGCCGAGGGCAACTCGATAAACTCGGTGCAGATGACGTTCCTCAGACTCCTGACGGCCTCAGTGAGGCAAAACTTCACCTACATCTGCCACCAGTCCGTGGGCTGGCACGACGCCGCGGCGGACAACTACGACAAAGCCCTACGCTTCCTCGGGTCCAACGACGAGGAGATGTCCTACGACAACAACCCTTACATGAAGGCCTTATCCGATACCTGCTCGGTATGAAGCGTCTCTCACACACCAACCTCACACACACTTATATCTTACTCTTTATACCACGTATGTGTAACTGTGGACGTACAGTAGTGAAAGGACACGCCCGCTTCCTGGAGTCTCCATCATGTACACTGCGCCGTAGAGGCTGCTGAGGGAACTTGTTACGCAGATATTCCACAATATATGTGTAACTATAAATGGATAAAAATATAACATGCTGTTTATTAATTAATCAAAAAACAGTTATTGTTGTGGTATAGGAGGCATAAAACACATTCGAGGACATGCTTTTGTAGAAAAATAATCAACTTCAGGTTTGTGACTGTAGAGTAGCTTCATTACGCCTTGATTAGTTTACTGTAGCAGCACAACACACACAGCGTTATTCTTTCCACATTGCTCGTTCAGTACTCACTGGTGCAGTGACACGCGGACAGATGTTGCAAGCGTTGATGCTGTCTGCTGATGCACAACTTTGTCTCCGTTTGTCTTGCAGATGAGGAAAGGTCACGGAAAAACTGTCCTCGAGTTCGACACTCCCAAAATCGAGCAGCTTCCGATCGCAGACGTCATGCTGAACGACTTCGGGGATCCCAATCAGAAATTCGGATTCGAAGTCGGTCCGGCTTGCTTCCTTGGCTAAAATCGAAAGCAAGTACGACATCACGATGACAAAAAAAACTTGACAGGGAAGGACTTTTGTTTTGTTTTATCTTTTTTAAATTGTACCGTCGAATCACCCAGCCTCCGTTCACGCCGCATGCAAGTTTTGAATGTTAGTCATGATGTAAAGGGAAGCGTTTTTTTTTTTTGCTGAATAGATCATAAATCACGCCACCCTCTGCTCGGAGGGCGTGAAACGCAGAAAGAGAAGAAGAGAAGGAGAAGGGCATGGAGAAGAAGTGGCAGAACGGAGAGCTGCGAGACAAACAAGGGGAGAGAACAAGGGAACGAGAGGGAAAGACCTCCCCAATGGAGTCGGATCGGTGCTGTGCAACACAAACGACATACAGAAACATCAACAACCATGGTGCTTGAGTTAAATAGTATAAAAACAATAAGAGGTGCTAAGTGAAAGAAGGTGTATTTTGATGAAACTGTAATTATTGTTTTGTACATTACTGTTCTTTTCCAGTTCCACTTCAAAACTTGCATGTGTATCGGCATCTGGCTCTCGAGTCGACGTCAATAAATTAAAGAGTAAATAAAAACAATAAATAATATTTTTGTGATAAATACTGTGTACCTATTATTAAACAAATAAAAGCGAGCATTGAAACGATCCCTCATTCCTAACGCTAACGTATGTCCTTTGTATATATTGACCACCCGAACAAAGCAGAGACGCACCGGCACACGCGGACGCAACGCCCCTCGCTAACGTTGCCTCTTGTGCTTGTTCCTCTAAGCAGTCGTAGCATTCACCCTCCTTCTATTTAATTTTATCCGTTCATTTTTCAATCTGTTTTTTTTCTTCCCCCAGTTCGTCCGTTCAGTCGTATACCTCAACCATTCTTACTCTCCATAGCGAAGTGCGGCCAGTGTGCCCTGTATATACCTTGGTTACACATTTCATTTTATATATTTTGGGTGGGGAATTTTTTTTTTTTTATGAGCTAAAAAAGTAATAAATTGAAAATACAAATCATATCTGATGGGCTGTTCCTCTTCTGTTCCAAATTTTTTTTTCCTGTGAATGAATTGAGACGCTCTCCTTTATCAGTGACCCCTTTTTTTGTAACGAAAATGAGAAAATGTTTCAAATGTGTTCTTTATGGTTCGTCTGAATATTAAAAACTGGATTCCAACCAACCGTGAAACCGGTGTGTGCTCTCAAGTCATTTATTTCGCAGACATGGCGCAGTTTGAAAGCAGGAGAGAGTAGCTAACGCGTACTCAAACCTAGCTTAAACGTGCTCAGTAAGTAGCTAACACACGCCCAATAAGTAGCTAACACATTCTCCAAAAACTAGCCGACGTGCCCAATAAGTAGCAACACATGCTCAAAAAGTAGCTAACATGCTCAATAAGTTGCTAATACATGCTCAAAACCTAGCTTAAACATGCTAAAAACCTAGCTTAAACATGTTCAAAACCTAGCTTAAACATGCTAAAAACCTAGCTTAAACATGTTCAAAAAGTAGCTAACTCAGGCTCAATAATTAGCTAACACAAAATGTAGCTAATACATGCTCAAAAACTAGACGACATGCCCAATAAGTAGCTAACACATGCTCATAAAGTAGTTAACACTCAAAAAGTAGCTAGCACATGCTCAAAAGAGTAGCTCAAAAAGCTGCCAGATGATGCCTCTAATTGCTATATTAAACAGGCATTACAGCCTGATTGAGTGGTCATCATTTGCATATCAACCTGTTTGATGTAGTAGGAACATTTTCTGAGGCCTGACTAGTGCTAGCCATGGCCTGAAGGTTAGAGAAGGGTTTGGGAATGAAAGGTTGCCAGTTCGATATCCTTTATACCAGAACATTAGTCAAAAACCCCGCGACAGCAGGTGCAGCAGCTTTCTATGATCGTCGCATTACCTTTGCAAGGACTACATCTCTACGTCTTGCCATCTCAGTTCAAATGCATCTGATTTATTGTGGAAATAGATGCATCAGATAGACACTCATCAACTACCTACACAACCTTTACTGATTACAGTCCTGAGATAAAACCATCACTTTCCTGACCATTTTAAATTCCTCTATTCTACCCAGTCATACCCTGCTCGTGCGTTGAATGAAAAATCCCACTGGCTTGTGTGTAATATAAAGGTCTATGTAGGATTCAGGGGGATTATTAGCAGAAATGGAATGTAATATTCATAAGTACGTCCTCATTAGCGTATAATTACCTGTAACAACAAATCATTGTGTTTTCGAAAGTTTAGCTCGAGCCCTTTATACCTACACAGGGAGCGGGTCCACCTCTACAGAGTCGCCATGTTGCGCCGCTACAGGAGCCCAGAATGGACAAACCTCTAGAGAGCGCCTTCCGCGCTTCACAGTTTTACAAGCGGCGGCGTGAATCCGGAAGGAAGCACCGGAAAGACGACAAAGAAGAAGAAAGAAGAGGAATCAGTGTTTGCTGGAGCTGGAGAACAAGTCTGAGAGCCAAATTTTGAAAAATGGAGGATCATACTTATTATTTAGCACAGAAACAGCAAGAGAGTGTGAATGTAAGTAGTTGGAAGTACGCCACGGGCTCCTGACGGCCGCCGTACGTTCTAACACGCGCCTGGAGAGGGAGGGGTAAGAGAGGGGGTTCCATAGTGTACCTTTAATTCATTAAAAAGTGCATTAAAATGTAGCTTCTTGTCCTAGAGCTTGAACTTTCTGAAGCAAAAATGTTTAGTAAAGCTTGTCACCATCCCTCTGACTGTGTGTAAATTGATCCCTGATGCTAAGCATCAACAAGGGAGATTATGATTATCACCCCTTTAAGCCTTGAATCTCAAGCTATGAATGAGGAAGCATTATTTTCTTCATACCCACGAATGATGGTGGTTTCTGACTTCACATCGACTACGGGGACCTACAGTGAGGCTACCATTAGTAACAAACATCCAATATATTTTATTGTATTCAGGCTTCAGTTCGACAGCGTTGGCCACATGTAAGCACCAAGTGGACCTCATTGAGCAATAAAGTTGTACTTTTGTACAGGGACCAGTGGTTTTCTGAATATGTCACCCACCTTTAGCGTAACGGAGAGCAGGAAGTGGTAGTTTGTCCTCCAAGAAGACCATTACAGACCAGGGCTCTCATTTATCAGCATGTGCGTAGAACAATTACGAAGTGTGTGTAATTACCAACCTATACACAAAATATTCTAAATCGATGAGCTTTTACATGGCCACACTCATTTGCAAAACTAAAAAGCCACCCTCAAATTGCCTTATATGGTAATCACTTCCCTTTGAAAGGCACAGTGCCAGCAGTGCTGCTGATTTCGGATGTCAACAGGTCTAAGAAGATGACAGTGGAGTAAAGATACTGATTCATGAAGTAGAGCAAAACAACAACGGTTTATTTGCCACTTTTATGAGACACTGGTTTAAATAAATATAAAAATCTGATTTAAAAACATATTTTATGAGTGTGTGTGTGTGTGTGTGTGTGTGTGTGTGTGTGCATTCAATTCCCCCAATTACAATAGAAACAATGAATTTTCATTTGATGGCATGAAAACTCCTCATTTTTGCTCTTTTTTGCTGGTAATTTAATGCATTACAGTGTGAGCGATGTCAATGAAAATAAGATTATAAGTCATTCAACTCGGGAAATGCCAGAACGTTCTCTGATTTCTCTTCAGATTTTTTTCATAGCTAAAAGCCTTAGAATAGTGATCAAATAAAACTGCACTTGACAAGCAAAATGGACTGACGATCCACTTCTCGCTTTCAAGTTCAAGTTCAAGTGGCTTTTATTGTCATTTCAAGGTATACATGTGGTACAGTGTACAGTGAAACGAGACAA
>JAQMYM010000033.1:28089745-28106734 GCA_030014255.1 Parauchenoglanis ngamensis
AAGAGAATAAATATTACAGGTTTGAGTGCTATTCTGATGTAGCAGAAGCTCAGGAGTCCACACTGGAGGAAGATGAACATGAAGAGTAAGATGGAGATGAGTTCATAGATTGAATGGTATATGCTTTCATGAAAAATCAGAAACATCAAGATTAACGTCTGAATGAATAATGTCTGTTCTAATGCGCAGTGCAGTCAAAATGGGAAAGTGACATCATGTGACATCACACACACACACACACACACACATATATATATATATATATATAAAACCTAAATAAAGGTATGAAGTATGCAAATAAAAATGTTCTGGCATCACTTAATTTCTGTAACATAATGTTCTCTAAAAAAAAAAAAAAAAAGAATCAAACGGAAAAACAGTTTGCTTGTGATCATCATGAAATTGTGTTCTATTAAAATGTCCCAGGTTTTCCTCAGCTACGAAAATTTAGATTAGATGTAAAACATTTAACATTTTAAAGCACTACACTAATACATCAAATTTAACTATACTGATGTTAATAGCACAAGTGATTTTTCAAAAATGTGTGATTTTTTAAAAAGATGTTTATGATAAATTTCATATATATTGTCTCAAACATAAATATTATCCACACCCATTAATATTGATGGCCTTTGCAACTAACCACTGACATACTAGAGGGAGACATTGTGCATCAAAATGAGATCGATCTATATATATGTTTCAGTCTCACAATAAACCTTTCAGTAATGATAATAATAATAATAATAATAGGAAATTGCCACAAGGGAGAATGTCCAGTTTTGCAATTGATTAAACACTAGAGCACTGACAGTAATTTCTTGCTATGTGACAAGTATAAATAATGCTTAATTCAAAATGGCACCAAATGCAATTTGTTAAAGGCACCCAGATCACATGTATAGTGCTGTGAAAAGTATTCAACCACATTAAATGTCCAAAATTCTTCTCAATTACAAATGACACTTACACATCTTGTTCCAGACAGTATTCTTTTACTGTAAACCATTATGCTCGTAAAATAAAAAAAAAGTCACAATTCATTAAAAAAAAAATTGAAAACAGAAAAACGCTGCTTTGCATAAGTATTCAACCCCTACAGACTAGTATTTGGTAGAGCCAACATTTTGTTTCAACAAGTTGTTTCAAAAGAGGTTGGACTATTCTAAAGTGCAATCTCTCTGCTGCCACACATCACAGAGGGCAGCACCAGAATCTGCTGTTTCCACACATCTAGCTTTTTATGAACATTGTGCTATACAAAATAAACAGTTATGATTGAGGTTTTTAACTCATCCGTTACAGAAACCACCAAGCAATGACCTTATCACTTACTATAAATACAATGAAATCCACTTAAGCACATCCTTAATTTCCTTTACTTAAGCAGACATTATAAAGCATTTTGGAAACATAGAATTAACATGTATAGATGACCTCTTTCTAGGCGAATAGGAAGTCTCCTATGAAGCATGTCATATTTATTCTTTTTAGTTTCCTGGATTTCCTTTTATTGCCATTTTTGTGTATTTCCAAACAAACAAAATAGTGTTTCTCTAAAATACAAGATCAAAACTGTGCAAAAAATTGAAAGATATCACAGGTATAACTTTTCAATAAGGATGTTATCTCAATAAATAATAAATTAAATGGTCAATAAATTGGTAATATAAATTTTTATAGACAATACATTAGTCACATGTGCCATTTCATTCCTAAGACTTAGTTACATCTCCATTTGCCTTGATAACAGCATCGATCCTGTGTTCACAACTGAGCACGAGTTCATGCTTATTTTGCTGTTTCTCTTACAGTTACAAATAATTCCACATGTTTTCTATAGGATTTCGGTCTGGTGATTTTGTAGACCAATCAAAGCTCCCCAATGTTACAATGTGCTCAACAGACAAGTCTCGAACAGATTAAGCGTTCTATAGTTGTCATCCTGGAACATAGGGTGTTTGTGTTGTATACAAAATCAACCACTGAATCTGAGCAACTACCAGTGAACTGGTTTTAAGCTAAGTTGCCTTTGTCCAAAAGCAACAGATTGACTTTGTACAAGAAAGTGCTGCTATTGGTGGATGTGAATATTTGTTTGCCCTTCACTCAAGGTCTCATGTCCCTCAGTGGCCAGAATGAGTCTTACTTACACTTAACCAGGCCTTTAGTTTCTATTTTTACTGGTGTTTACATTCGGTAAATTATCATGGTGGTTCATTTTTGTATATGTTTCAAATGTGATAACAGTATTTGAAGATATCATGAAACTATAAAAAGGAAGTGAATTCAAGCCATTTGATAAACCACATAGTTGCTAGATCTAGCATATAAAAACTTAGGGGGATCGAGAAAAGGGCTTGAGTAGGGCTAGAATAAGAACAAGGGGAATAAAGACAGCCTTCTAGGTAGGAAGTGAGCCATTGCCATACTAAGCCATGAATACCAAGACTCTTAAGAATGGACAATCTTGTGGTTGACTGTGTCAGATTCTGCTGAAAGGTCGAGGAGGATGAGGACTGATGACAGTTTCGCTGATCTAGCAGCATGTATCTTCTCAGTGACAGCCAAAAGGGCAGTCTCTGTGGAATGTGCCGCTTTGAAACCAGACTGATTAGGATCCTGTAGGTTGTTCTCCGAGAGGTTGACATCATGAACTTGGCTTGAGCCAAGGAATCCAGTGACCAATATTTTTGAAAATCAAGCGTACTGTTTAAAAGTTACATGATAAAACACACCTTCACATTTGAGCCATTGGTGGTGCTCGAGCACTCAAGGCTCAAGGCTCGACATGAAACTTGGTGAAAAGAATCAGAGGACTGTCACCAGTCAGTGTGCCAAATTTGAAAACTTTTTACATACAGTTCCATAGACACCCTAGTCAGAAATAGAAGAATAAGAAAATGCAGAAACACAATGGACGCAGCTTCACCGCTTGGCCGCCGAAAACTTCGGAAGATCCTGTTATAGGAAAGTATTCCACCTCTGCTTCATACTGGACCATATGGCACCATCTTATTGTGTTCTATTCCTTTAATTTTGAGCAAATTCTATATCTAAATCTCAATCACATCAACAATGTATTCACTAATTTGTTAAACCTGTTAAAATATGCACACACAAAAAAAACCTTTCTTTTTTTCAGGCTGTTTCACTGATTGTTGACGTTAGCTAAGGTAAAAATGGCATATTCTGTACAGAGTTCAGTGCTTCAGCTTCAAATAGGAAATAATCAAGAGAGTCAATGACAAAATTGTATATGAATATAAAACCTCTCATGGGGTTAATATCATGGGGAAATTAATACATGCGGACCTGCTGATATATGTTGATTGTATGCTAATTCATTCATTAGGTAATTAATACAAATGCATCTCTTCATGACCCTGATCTTTTGAGTAGATCATGCATGTACATCATCAGTGAGTAACTCATCCTTGGAACATTTCCGGGGTAATGAATGCTCAAGGATCACTTAAAGAGGTTAATTGGGTCAGGGTTCAAGCCCCAGCATTGCCAAGCTGCCACTGTTGAGCTTTTGAACAAGATCTTTAACCCTCTCTGCCCCAGAGGTGCTCTATCGTGGCTGACCCTGTGCTCTGACCCCAGCTTCCTAACAAGCTGGGATATGCGAAGAAAAGAAGTTTACTCTGCTGTAATATATATGTGACAAATAAAGGCTTCTTATTCAGTGCAAACCTGGAAATCTTTCTTTAGTTATATGTCATCGAACACATGTTTCCGACCTGGGAAAGCACTAATATGTGCAGGACAGGATGTAAGCCACAAGCAGGGCCAGGAACGTGTGCCATTGTGGTGGGGGAACTATTTCTAAAGTTCTCTGTTGCACCTGAAAAATAACAGCATGAACAAAAGGTTCTTGGTTCTTCTAATAGCTTTATTTAAGAGATAATACTGTATATGTATTGGGTAGGCTATTCTTCTATTGGATTTATTCATCTGAAATTAAATGCTGATCTATTTATGGGATAATTATATTATGCACGTTTAACTGTCTACTTTGTGCTGCACCCTTTTCTTTTCATTTTGCTTCCAACCTTTATAGTGTTTTGCTTTTGTTTTATTCTGTAATAGCATGTCTTATTGCGTTGTCTGGATCTCTGCTTTTGTAGCGTTATGTTTTTAGACGTGTTGTCATTTTGAGATGCTTTTCTGCTCACCAAGGTTGTAAAGAGTGGTTTATTTGTAGCAGCTCAGACCAGTCTGGCCATTCTCCTCTGACATTTCTCATCAACAAGACATTTCCCCCAGCAGAACCAGAAGTTTTTTGTTTGTTTGCTTGTTTCTGGCACCAAGCTGTGTAAACTGTAGATGAAAATTCCAGGAGATCAGCAGTTTCTGAAATACTTGAACTTACTTGAAGTAGCATGCCACAGTCAGAGCCACTTGAGATTACTTAGATTTTCCCCTCAGTCTAAAGTTTGATGTGAGCATCACCTGAATGACTTTATGCTTTGCACTGCTGACACGTGATTGGCTGATTGGATAATTGCCTGATCATGCCTCAAATGCATGATCATCATGTGTATGCCTACCCGCGGAGCAGTCAGGGCACGGTACATCTGCTCACTCGGTAATTAATTCACGTGCATCCACTCCTCCTCCTCCTCCTCCTCCTCCTGTCCGGTCGGCGCCATCGCTCTGATCCGGAGTGCATCCATCTCCCAGCGCGCGCGCGACGCCGCCGCTGCCGCCGCCGCTCCCGTTAGTGCGGTCCCTGTGCGCGCGACACAGCGATTACACCAACCAACCAGGACAAGACGAGACGAGACAAGAAGGAGGCTGACACTGGACCGAGACGGAAGCAGGATGCGCGCGCTGCTCGGCGTCCCGACTCCCATCTTTCTCCTGCTCGTGTACGGATTGTGTCCCTCTATGGTGAGCGTGGCGCGTGCATTCTTTAACCCAACGACGCGTTATTGCTTTTATACGAACGCTCTTTCTATATAGTGAGGGTCCAGCGCGTGGGTTGAGTGTGTCATATCGATCTCTTCTACAGGCTATATGTTTATTATTATTATTATTATTATTATTATTATTATTATTATTATTACTACTACTACAAATGCATCTCGTGAAGTTTGAATGATTTCTTATTTCACTTGAACAACAAACAGATGCACATGTTTACTCCTTGATGTGTGAGTTGCATTGCATTACGTTGTATTACAACAGAGGGATGCTCGTGCACGCGCTATGGTCGGCTTTAAAGTTTTGAGTTTTAAGAAGTCAATAGGACGCAAACGGTGCGCGCGTGACGCATTTACGGGTAAATACGCGAAGAATACAGATTTACACAGGAGCAGTGATTGCGTGCAAAGATATACGCAGAGGTGCGCGAGCGTTTGCCAATAAAAAATGCTGGAAAATGCAATGTCACTATAATCACACACACACACACACACACACACACACACACATACACACACATACACACACACTAGCCTACACAGTTTTTGCGATGTAAGCGCAGCGCGCGCTGTTGCATGCTCCGTTTCACATTTAAGGCATTTGCTTTGAGTTGTGATGTTGACAAGCTGATTCAGACAAACAGGCTTGTCTAATTACTATCAAATTATCTTTTAAAGTATCGGATTATCTCCCGCACAGCTGGATTAACTGCAACACTGTTAGAGAAATAGTGTTATTTAGTTTTATTTACACAGCTCTTACCACAGATTTAAACTCATCCAAGACGTGTGTGGTGTCTGAGCTTTTAATGCTTTTTTGGATTTTGTATCAGAGCTACAGTAATAAGGAACAGAAATTTATATCTCACCCAAATTCTCAATAAATTCAAATCAAAAGCTTAATGTACATGCTTCAAACAGGATCATTAAGCTTCTTAATTTCATTAAAAAACACAGTGTTTGAATATCTTCTTACTTTAGGTGTTTGGGGTCTAGAGGGGTGGAGAAACGGTATGTTTTAAATGTTTTAATGGTAAAATGTGTCCAAGTGTCCAATATAGTGACTCTTTTGTAAGGGATAATGTAGAGCAAGCCAGTCATTATTGCAAAATAAACCCTGACAGGGTGATGTAGGACCCTGATGCGATGCAATGGAGTCTTGAATCAGCCTGAAAGGATTTGTTTTGCAATTATCCTGCTTATTACATAAAAATAGTAATAACTTGACACAAATTACTGATTTAAAAATAATTTTATTGCTTTAAAAAATTTGTTCATACTTCTGTTCATGAGTGGACCATAGCAATGAATGGAATGCCATAGGTGACCAATCAGAATCGAGTATTCAAATTAGCCATGTAATAAAAAATTCGCTACATGGCGATGACACATAGTTCCTGTTCTCACTCATGTTGCAACAGCTATAAACAGTTGTTCTCTCACCAGTCTCTCTTTTTTATCCCTCTTGAAGTTAATCAGGCAAAAACAAAACCCCAGCTTGTCATGTTACCAAGAAGCGCAAACTCCTCTGTCTTGAAGATGTCAGAAAACGTAAAGTCCCAGCTTTATTTCTGACTGTTACAAAGTGCTGACCTTGGAGACTCCTTTCATACATGTTACAGAAACAAATCTTTAGGTTTTTAATCTCTTCATTATTAGTGACGTGTTCACTGTGAATGAGCCGTTACTATAGAAATGATAACGCATTAGAAGGAGCGCATTAATATAAACCTGTGATTTGCAGCCACACAACCATCGAAGCTGCTGTTATAGAAAACTAATCAACACCTCCTGAAAAACTCAGATAAACATATATATTGAGAGAAATAACCTGGACTTTAGGCAGTTAATACGATTAATAATAAATGCACTCTTAAGTCCGATATTTATTTTTGCTCTCTAAGGCAGAAACCTGTACCATGTTAATATTCATATTTGCACTTTACACAGCTGGCATACTGATTATAAAAGCGTAATTAAATGATAGGCTGAAAGGTTAAAACAATTACAATTGTGCATGAACACAGCTGGATTGTTCCCTGCATCCTGTAGACACACGATTGTTCTTTTTGCTTCTTGACTAAAGAGTTGTAATAACATACACTTGGCTTTCTGTCTACATCATATTGTTTATCCTTCAGCTCTCAGATTCATAACTGCTGATAAATGTTCCACTTGCCATTGTGTTCCTTAGAGAAAAGTGTCATGGCCTTCTCTCAGCAGGAGACCAGACTGGAGTTGGTACCTGGTCATTTATAAATGCTTTATTTATATGCTGTATTCATATATGTATCTGCTACTACATTAGAAGGCCAACGATGTCTAGGACACCAGCTCGGTGCAGTGACCCGCACTTCACCAACCTTCAGATACGAGGCTCAAATGCAGTATGTTTTTCATTGTAAAAATACACCATTTTAATGCTTAAGGGTCAAATCAAGGGACAGCTCTTAACCTTTAGCTGCTTAGATTCTTTTTAGATTAGATTAGATTAAACTTTATTGTCATTGCACATAGTACAATGAAATGCAGGTTTACATCTAACCAGAAAGTGCAATTAGTAGAGTAAGGTGCTGACGAGGCAATATTTACATGTGAGGGTATATATATATATATATATATATACAGATAAAAGAGGTTTCTGTCAAGAATGTATTTACAGATGAAGTAGACGGTGCAAGGATAAGACATATTCCAGTTATCGACAGAGTGAAATGGATAATATATATGAGAACAATTGTGAATAAATAAATAAATAAATAGTAACATGTGGGGACAATGAGACCCCAAACAGAAGACAGAAGACTAAGACAGAAGTTTATTGACATTAGGTGTGGTAACTGAAGTGAACACGTGCAGTGTAAGGTCCGTAAGCGTAAATGGGAAAGGGGAGTGGGTCAGTGTTGGGTTTGGGAATTCAGCATGGTGATGGCGTTATGGAAAAATCAGTTTCTGAGCCTGCTGGTGTGATGCTCCTGAACCACCTCCCTGAAGGGAGGAGGGCAAACAGTCCATGGTTGGGGTGTGATGGGTCCCTATGATCCCGATGATGTATTGTGTGGTTTTCACCACCTGTTGCAGGGCTTTCCTGTCAGCTAGTAGCTGCACCATGCTGCCAGGTGCTGGACCTCCTCCCTGTAGGCTGATTCATCATTGTCACTGATCATGCCTACCACTGTGCTGCCATCTGCGAACTTGATGATGGTGTTGGAGCCATGTGCTGGGATGCAGTCCTGGGTGGTGAAGGAGTGGAGTGAGCTGAGCACACAGCTCTGTGGGACGCCGGGGTTCAGGGTCAGAGTGGAGGAGTTGAGCTGTTTAACCTAACAGTCTGAGATCTGTTGGTCAGGAAGTCTAGTGTCCAGTTACAGAGGGAGGTCCTGATGCCAATGTCACGACGTTTGGGAATCAGATGGGATGGGATGAGTGTGTTAAATGCGGAACTAAAATCAATGAATAGCATCTTAATGTAGGAGTTGTTACTGTCCAGGTGGGTTGGAGCGGCGTGAAGAGCCGTGGATATTGCATCCCCAGTTGATCTGTTAGAACAATAGGCAAACTGGTGGGCATCTAGTGTGGGATATATGTTGGACTCGAGATGAGCTAGATCCAGTCTTTTAAAGTACTTGATGAGGACGGGAGTGAGCGCTACAGGGCGGAAGTCATTCAGGCTCCCTGGAGCAGACTGTTTAGGTGCCAGCACCACTTATCCCTTCTCTTGAATTTTGATACACCTAATTAATCTGCCAAACAATTATAGTTCAATTAAACGTTTAAAAGAAGTAACTTAAAATGTACAGAGGTTTGAAGTAACAAAGTAGTTAAATCCATTTTTTTTAAGTATCTGTACTTTGGGTTTTTCCACCATATACCTTTGACTTGTACTCACTGCACTTCAAAAGAAAGGCACTAATTTCTCCTCATTACATTTTCACACACCGCTGCATTTGCATATAACTATTTGCATTTATAGAGCTACAAAAATGACATCGTAGCAAGTGAAAATGTGTCAAATATAGTCAAATTCATCTAAAATTTCCTCATTCGAAAATTACAATAAACTGAATTCTATTTTGTTTCACTAATTTCAAACTTAAACAATTGTCTAGAAAGAAGTTTCAGCCAATAGAATCAGAAATGTAATGCTTGAAATTAGTAAAAGTGTCTAGAAATAGGATCGATAACCTTAGATTTGTTTGATTGTAATCTTATAATTAGGAAATATTAGATGAATATTACTATATTCATGATTTTTTTTAATAGCTGTGAAATCACTACAGTGTGTAAGGTGACATTCCATCATCAGACAATTTCTGATCTAAATTCCAAACGAATGTGAAACTTTTACCCACAGGTTGATGATCACACCCATGATTTTCAGCGGAAATGAAGCTTATACAAATGAAAAACGCCAATCTCCAATATCTCCAATATCGCCAATCTCCAATCTCCAATATCGCGATTCCATATTCCATTATAGATTAGATATGTCTAATATATATTTCAATATCCAATATCCAATACTTTGCTATTGCATGTTCTCGTTCTGCATTCTCAACATGCGCTTGTGCATTACTGCGGCGGTTATAAAGCTCAGTACTCATGATGGCTATAAAGAGTCCTTAAAACACTTTGAAACATTTCCAGTAACATTGCTGTTTTGTGAATGCTGAACTGGGTAGTACAGTGCGTTATACAATCATAGAGACATCCAGAATAGCAGGATAGCTTTAGCCACTCGCAACATCCGTGCTACAGACATCCTTCCACCTTCACCTGGCTCGGACAAATCTGTCCATTTTCTCTCGGCAGTTTCGTTGACGGTCAGAACTAACAGAACCCAGAGTTTCTAGCCAGGCGTTTTCAATTACAGTTCCATCAGAGTGAAAAGCATATCATATATACAGTATATGGAGGAACCAGCTCTGCAAGTTACTCATCATACTATAACCATTGATGAGAAAATGGCCTATGTCCTGAGCTGACTATAGCGCCCCCTTGCTCAGAATGCACCTTGCGTTGCATTATAAATTTTGCCATGACACGTCTGAACCCAACAACACATGAATCCCACTTGGCGTAGCTGAAAACATATCTGTTTCCATAGATACGGCATGGTAGGGGTCTTCAATCTTTTCTGCAAAAGACTGGGGTGAACGCTAAATAGCAGGCACACTTGATAGCTGATTGGAGACCAAGATGAACGTATTAAACTAGTGGCAAATAGAAGCAAATAAGGCAAGTAGAGCTGGAGACATAGTAAGTTAAATTTGATCTAAAAATAATCTCATGGTTGTTTTTATTGTCAGTCTGCACAGGACTGTCACTGCATTTATTGGAATATCTCATTTGGCATATAAACAAACAAAACATGAATTTGAATCTGCGGCTTCAGATCTACAGGTCAAATTTGAAACAGGCCAGTGATTACCACCCAAAAGAGCCGGAGTCAGAACACACGGAAAACTGTAGAATCAAAGAGTTTGTGTAAAAACATAATCAAAACCAAAAGACAGGGATGTGTGACGGCAAGAATGAAACCTCACACACATCACAGATTAGCATTTAGCTAGATATGCTAGCTAGCATGTGAGAGATTAGGAATAAAGCTGTTGTTAGCCTTAGCTAATGTTTTCTCACATTCCTTGGTTTCTAAGGCATTAATTTAGCTTGGGAAATCTTCTTTTACTTTCATAGTCATGCCAATTTAAGGGTTAATACTTTTATAGTTTAGCCTGACTTAAGGACTTCAACCAGTTTTATTTAACTTGAACTTGAATAAAGATGTGCTTTAGCGCTTGCTGCTAATTGACTACTCAGTGCTGACTACTGAATGCAGAATGATTCATTCTGACTAATATTTTTACAGTGGTTTCTAATATTTTCTTTCATTAGCCAGCTATTGTTTGAATCCTACGAAACTGATTTCTATACAGATTTGTACAGATACAAAGAAGAATTCTATTTTTATTACAATCCATATCTACATATTTTACCAAATCTAACCACTGTTATTTGTATTGTCTTGAAGCTGCCAATCTTAGCTTATTAGTTCATCTTAAAACAGGTCAAGTCTAATTTAACCAATATGGCGACGCGTGTAGATGCAGAGGCTTGGTGCTGTCCACTACAAAATTTCGTTGTACTCGTCAATGAAGACATTTTCTCATCTTCTTCGAACTTATTATTATTATTATTATTATTATTATTATTATTATTATTATTATTCTGTATGACCCTAAAACAGATGGCTCCCTACATCAAAAGATATTCATGGTAATGTAGAGAAGGCCTTAAGCTAGTGCCAAATCTAAAACACTAACCAAATAATAATAATAATAATAATTAAAAAAATCATGTTAAACCATCAAGTTGACAACAACATGTGAATGTAAACTTTGCTAGCTAGATTGGATTGCTTGGATTGGCTTTGGATGCACTCCTCTTTGGATAAAGGAACTCTGTTCAGGCCACGTGTCTTGTATTTCTGATATAGTTTAACCACATGCATTACCAGAGAATTTTATGACGATCCTGCTATCTGACCTCCCTCTTTCTCACAAATACAATATTCCTGCCATCTCTCTCTCTCTCTCTCTCTCTCTCTCTCTCTCTCTTTATAATCGGTCATGTTAAAACACTGCCAGAATGTAAGTAATGACTGTATTTTTTTTTTAATCAAACCTCTCAAAGTGAAAGTGTGTGTCCAGGATCTTTTTTTTCTCCTGTCATGTTTTTTATGCATGCAATTACACAATTACATGGACAGAGGGTCAGTGACCCTCATTAAGCACTGATTGTAGGAGACGCTTGCTAAACAGAAGCCTGCGTTTGTCCGAGGGCTGAAACTACGCCAAGTAATAATGCATGTGACTCATGGATAAGCGCATCACAGGACGTGGCTGAATGATGTCTGGATGAATTGATGCAGTCAGTAGGTGGAAATACAACGTCAAAGAAAATTGCAGTCAGGGAAATGAGACATGTCTGTGTACTAACTGATTACATGGTATACTGTGGTATATCGCCCCATACCTGTCTATTTTAGAGAAAGCTTCCTAGATAGGCAGCATTTTTCTCTTCCAAAATATTATTCCAAAAAAAATAAGTGTTTTATTCTGCTTATTCCACAGCAATTTGTATTAAGAGTATTAAGATGAGCACTTGCTAATCAATAAACTGCTAATTAAACAACACCTCCTGGCCAATAAGCATCCAGAATCCATCAGCGCTCGCTATAATTCTGTTTATCGGACAGTCTTCCTCGTGACATGTCAGAAGGGTCTCACACTTGGACATTCTTAGGTTGTGTAAAATTTTACAATGGTTAAGGCTAGCTTTTAGTGGAGGAAATTATAAATAAAAGTCCAAACATGTCACTCACATTTGTTTGAATTCTCACACTTTTTTCTTGTGGTTTGTGTAGTCTTACCGGTGAGAAACCACATGGAAACTTGTCATGGTAGTGCAGGACTCCATCTCCCATCAGCCACTGCACTCCACATGATCATGACACATGACTGTTTGCACCAGATTCATGCCATGTTTAATGAGCACTAGTATATATACTTTTTGCCACTTTTTGTCATTGTGCCGGTTTGTTCTTTGCCCAGAGGTCATAATTATATTCATAGATTTGTTTATTTCACTTTGTATAAAATAAAATCTGCACTGGCATCTGCCCTCGGCTTAATATCACGAGAGAACTCCATTATTCGGCTGTTCTGTAACACAAAGACATCAGGTTCCTGTCTGTTCAATACCTTTCAGTTTTTCTATTAATGGTGATATTACGAAGCAAAATCCTGCTGTCACCGCCTTTTCAGCAGGTGTCTCTTCTCAGCGCATAGCTTTTCTCCTCTAACGCTGGGATCTAATCTCGGCAGGCTTTAAAGTATCACTGCTTCTTTGAGTAAGAGAGATGCAGTGAATGTTTTCCTGTGAGAATAGAAATAGCAGGCTAACTAGTGAGCTGAGGTTTGTCAGTGTTGAGCATTATCTACTGTTATCATTTTTCTCTTACACAGGTGATTTATTTGGAGCTTTGAGGACACGTATTATATGCAGTTCTGAACGCTACAGACTTTCATGAAGTGACATTTGTTTACACAGCATGATTGTAGGCAGACAGCTATAATCAATTTTTTTTCTTCCTTTTTTCTCTTCAAGACTTGACCATTTTCGAGGATTTTGAAATTTGAGCAAAGACTCATGAAAGTTAGCACACACATCAGTGCTGGTGACAGTTACTCAGGGACCGAGGCTTGGCCATGGGTGTGGCCCAATGACTCAATAGTGTCACCATATGTCATTGAGTCTTGTGGCAGGTATATAGTTTAATGTACACACACCAAATTTTGTAGGCATGTGGGTCTTCCTATGACGAACAAATTTTTTATATAAATTACTATAAATTATTAAGCCCCCCCAACAGGAAGTAAGGTATTCTGCAATTTGAAACATGCTACGTTTTAACATACTCCTCCTAGACGGTTCATCGGATTTATGTCAGATTTGGTATACATGACGTCAAGATGTGAAGGGATTTTTGAAGTCTTGTAAGGTGTTGAAATGGCAACACGATGAATTGATATGTCTCGCAATGCAAAGATGACACGCGTCAAATTCTCCATGCATTGCTTGGGAAATGCATCGCACTGGAAAGCCAAGAACCCTTTAACTATGGAATAAAAATGTGCAATTTCAGCAACAAAGTACATTGATGCACACACACCGATCTGCACTACAATGTACTTTGTTGCTGAAATTGCACATTTTTATTCCATTTACTTTGCACATCTCCTTCACTTAATTGCACAATACTTCCATTGCACAGATTTCTAGCCACTGTTTATATTTTATATCTTTTGCATCTTTATATCATTTTATATTTTCATACCTTTTATATATTTTATATCTTTTATGTCTTGTATACTTTTTTTCTCTTATTATATTTTTACTCATTCTCTATTTTTATTTTGTATTCTAATTTAGTGTTTATGGGTCGGGCACTGCAAATACATCTCACTGCATGTCGTACCATGTACGATTGTGTATGTGACAAATTTGAATTTGAACTATCCTAAGAAATTCCTTCGTATGAATGGATTTAGATCTGCATTCTTTCCACCATCTTTTGTAGTGATGAAGAGAGTAATCTTTTCTATAACCATTCTTTTGGCCAGTTGGACTGGTTGGTTCTGGGTTCTATGATAAAGGCTGTTTTAGATCATTTTCAGACTCTAAATGAGAGTGAAATTGATATTTTTTGATTCAGTTGATATTTGGTTTGGTTTGGTTTCTCAGTGCTTAAAGTACAACATGGTGGATTTCTGAGCTAGTTCTGTGTGTCAGTGGTTCATAGAAAATGACCAGAACATCCTTCCTAGACAGCGAAGTCTCCCACAATTTGTCTCTTGTTGTTGACCTTCTGCTGTTCTTCAAGACCATACAATCTTAAACTGCAGGCCAGAATAACGTGGTTTGACTTGGAGAGCTGTGTCAAGATGGAGCTGTGTAACAAGAATCTCATCTCAAGCACACTGTGATGTGAACGCTGACCTGCCATGCCATTTCTCGTAACACCTGATGCTTATGTATATCACCACATATCCTCTCTGTTTGATAATAACTTTCACTGAATTGTAGGTTCAGCTTTTTATCCAGCATTGACATTTCCATTATCACATTCCAACTCCTGTAAATGGGATTGTGAACCCATTCAGAGAAATGGGCATCTTTTGGGCTTCTTTTCTCGCTGCTGGGATGATGTGATGTGATGTATATTCTCTCCCTTGTTAATCAGGGTGACAACAGCCAATCATGAGCTCATGTATGTGGAAGAGGGCAGATGACTCTTATCTCTATGGTGCCCTGTGACACAGCATGAGCAGAAGCTTAAGAAAAAGGCACACGCTAGCCATCATGCTACCCCACTGGTAGATATGTGAGAACTATCTAGTAGGTGAGAATGGGCAAAATGACCAAATTGGGAGAACATTAGGTATCTGTGCATCCACCTGAGACACTCATTGGAGTGAGAGTGCTTGAAGGTTTGAAGCATCCATCCATCATTTATCTATATCGCTTATCTGTCAAAGTCAATCCCAGCTGCCTTAAGGTGAGAGATGGTGTACACCCTGGGCAGGTCGCCAATGTATCACAGGACTACCTCAGTGACATGCAGCCATTCACGCTCACATTCACACCTATGGACAATTTAGAGTAGCCAGTTGACCTAATTTGCATGTCTTTGGGCTGTGGGAGGAAACCGGAGCACCCGGAGGAAACCCACACAGGCACGGGGAGAACATCGATCAGAAAGGCTAAGACTGATTTAAACACACAGCTCTAACTTCTGTTCAGTATATATCTGGAAAAATTATGCTAATAGTGACATTTATTTTTCCTTGTAATCCTTTGGCTGAACATAGTTTGCCTTTTGGTCCATTCAGCCACTCCGACTCAAATTCGTGAAAATCTGCTTATATACATATATTTTTGCAAACTGGTCCTAAGAATTTTTGGCCTATGCTCCCATTATTGGTGTCAAATTACTCAGAGTGTAATATTTAAGACTGATATAATACAATAATACATTAAGATTTGCAAATATGGCCTCCACGTGCCAGTCAGTTCAAGTGGGGCAGAGTTTGATTTACTGAAACAGCTGTAACTCTGGACTGGTTGTATGACTCCGCACAAAGACATCTTCACACCAGCGTTATAAGGAGGTGTGCAATGTTTGAGGTATAGATGTCATCTGCGTGGCGGATTTAAGTTCAAATAAGTGTTTCTCAGGAACCGGAAGTCTGACTGAGCTGAATTTGGTTCTGAATTGTTTTGCTTATCAGTAATTAACTTATAATTGGTATTTGGTTACTTAAAAAAATGGCTGCCTTCAGCCAAATGGCTTTTAGCAACTGTTTTGTGAGCAAATACCTGATAAGTATGTTCACCTATGGAATATTTATTGTTTATGTAACTTGGCAAGAACTGGCCACTCAGGGCAACATTTGATAAAAGTGCTTGGATGCCTATAATTACTGCTTATGACTATATTTTTAATTGGAACCGTTTGCCGGAACGTTGTCTTTGATATCTGTTGAAAGTGAGATTTAAAAAAGATCTAATCTCTTCCAATTTTGTTGTCAGTAATAGCACTCTTGTTCTCTAGATCATATAACACCATGAAAGAGAGTGAGTGCTAGCATGTGTTTCCTCTCATACATGCAATGCCAATGCATCCAAAAGGTCACATTCATCAACAGACAGACAGACAGACAGCCTCTCCCATACACAGGACATACACAAGGTCATTTTACTCAGCCACAGATCAGTGCCAATTATGTGTCTCTGCACTCATGGACAGCTGTGGCCTCATCAGGATGTGCTCTCGTGATCTCTCAGTAAAAGGCAGAAACCTTCTGCATGTCAGGAGTATTATGCTACAAATTATTGGGAGTGGTATAAACAGGTTTCACGTAGATCAGGTGAGGTCAACTGGTGTATGTATTACGCCAGTGTTATAGATTTAACCAAATAACGTTTCTGTATTTATTGAAGTAAAGTAGTTAAGTGATATTTTATTTACCTTTTTCGGTGTATGTGGCCATGTGGACATGATGTCATGCTGAACTGAGCGATGAGGAGACCTTTTCATGTAGAAATTCCAAACTGAGGAAGAGTTTTCTTTATTTATAATTGCAGCATAATTTGTGATGTTCAAAAATGACTGGACAAAAAGTATTTGTTTGTTTGCTTAGCAATCCATGTTAATCATTTACACCAATAGTGTGTGCTGGGTAAAGTGTTAACACTGCAGACCAAGCTTGCTTTGCACAATATTCCTCCTGTGATTAACGTATAGCTAACTGAAATAAAGATTCCAACTTTAAAGGAAGCAGGAAATTGTTTATAAGCAGAATATTAGGAACATGTATTAAAATTAACATTGATCCAACATGGGTGGTTGCACAGGTCAGCACTGTCGCCGCACAGCAAGAAGGTCCTGGGTTCGATCCCCGGGTCACCCAGGGTGCCTTTCTGTGTGGAG
>JAQMYM010000033.1:28106834-28116982 GCA_030014255.1 Parauchenoglanis ngamensis
ACGCCTCCCTCACTAGCACTGACAGGTACAGAGGCCACGCCTCCTTCACTAGTACTGACAGGTACAGAGGCCACGCCTCCTTCACTAGAACTGACAGGTAAAGAGGCCATGCCTCCTTCACTAGGACTGACAGGTACAGAGGCCACGCCTCCTTCACTAGAACTGACAGGTACAGAGGCCACGCCTCCCTCACTAGAACTGACAGGTACAGACTCACTCTAAGCCGAATACTTAATAGCTACATTAATGTTTAATAGCATGGGCTTGCTTCAGCAGATCTGCACAATATGCTAATATTAGCACTAATATTTATTAACATTTCCATATACTTTATTGCCTCTGAATGGACCCTTGCTTCTGATTTATGGATTCTCTATGCTGCCACCTGAGAAGCGAGGCCTGCTGTAAGATAAGGAAGAAACACTCCATCACTCCAAATTTTTAAACATTCATTACTGCAAGACAGTTTGGAAAAGAAGCGCCGGCTCAGATACATTAGGCAGAGGAACATGCAATTTTTCAAAAATGTCAGCACAATGACAAAAGATGTTCAACATGAAGACAATTGCACAAGATTGCAAATCACATTTACGGGTTTGTTATTATACAGCGTGTACAGATATATGCTGGTAATTGTGACTGAATTATTTTGTTTTACAGAAAGACCACATATCTTGTTTTAGTGGTTTGCTTTTTCTCTGAATGTTCTACATTTTCTAAAAGTGAAACAACATCAGGCATTTCTGCATAACCTCCATATCACTAGGTTAGTTACACCAAAACTTTCAGTAATTTCACCTAATAGAATATCGCAATGAAACAGTCTGAGTACACCATCTATATATATTCTACTACTATGTATTATTCGATAAATCGAGACTCACAGGTTTATATTAATCTTCTTGTTCTTATACGGCATCATTTGCATAGTAACAGCTCAATCACAAGGTCTTGTATGTCGGATGCTCCACATAGGCCCTGTTCACGCCTGGAATTAACATGCATCTCATGTGATCTGATCAGAAGTGGACAGCTCTAAGTACGTCAGTTCACACCTGGCATTAGAATGCGTCTCGAGTGATCACTTGTAGACCTGGAGACCTCACTTCCCTGCTCTATATGAAAATAAACACACACATCGTTTCCATTTGCAAAAACCAAATGTGTTGTTATTTTTAACAGTGGGAGGCAGCAATGCTCTTTCCATGCCTATGTAAACTAATGACAATAATAATACAAATGCGTGAATGAGTACGTACTACCAGTTACGCAGAAGACATCAGCTGAGTAGGCAGTCCTTCAGTGTGGCCCAGGACACATTTGCACACGTACGCAATATGCAGCCCAAACCTTAGAATGCAGTCTGAGGGATCGGATCTCAATGCGTCTTTGGGATGCATTTGACCACATTTACACCTGTATTTGTGTCCTGTACTTGTTGACCACTTGTGATCGGATCACTCAAGACGCATGTTAATGTCAGGTGTGAATAGCGACAAAATCTATGCCTAATATCAAGTTGATTTTAAAACATGTTATTTAACAAAGAACATCTGCTAACATCACACCACCTTAATACTTTAGTTATCTTGATTTTAAGTATCTTGCCTGGTTAATGATCTTTTCCATTGCGAAATGACCTTTGGGGGGAAAAAATAATAATATGGCAAATAAAAGCTTTTAAAAATGCCTTTTCAGAATCCAGATTCCTGGCTAAGCTAACTGTAAGATATTGCTAGACCTACACAGTTCTAAAGGGATAAATGTTATTCCTAGTCATAAGCATTATCTTTACTTCAAGCCACATCCACTTTATCCCAAGCCCCCATCCTGGTCATTTGTACCCACAGTCTACTGTTTTTACATAGTGACCACTGCAGGATAAATGTGTTGCAAGCTGAATGACTTGTGTTGGACAATATTAAACTCTGTAAGAGCAGAGCAGTACTCTGTATTGCATTATGGTATTCTCTCGGCTCTGACACACCTGATTCAGCTTTCCCTGATGAATTAGTGCCTTAGTGAAAGATATAGCGTGCCAGAGGACTGATGGGAAATGATAAGTGGTGCTAGGTGCTAACGTGCAGTGATGGATGCTGCAGGTCCAGAACATGTCGCAGTCGATTGAAGTGCTGAACCTGCGCACTCAGAGGGATTTCCAGTACGTCATGAAGATGGAGAACCAGATGAAGGGGCTCAGGACAAAGTTCAGACAGATCGAGGAAGACCGCAAGAACGTCATGGCCAGAAACTTCAAGGTAAACTTTATCAAGTGCCTTCAGAAATTAGTCAGAATCTTCATATAAATGTGCACAGTGGCATGAAATAACTGTATCGATGTCTGTATAATCATGGTGGAAGATGTAAATGGCTGCAAACCCAGGTGTGTTCTCACCCTCGGTGTGGTTCATTCAGCAGGTGAGGCATGAGCATGAGCAAGAGCGTCTGAGCGAGGTGGTCTTGCTCCACTTCCTAGTGAACTTTAATGACAAAGTGACAAATCACCTTGACTGCGGAAACTGATTCACGAGCCAAACGAGTCAATTTTGCTCTGATTCTGACTCATAGCTGGAAAGAGCCCTAGCAGAAGTTCTTGTACAATACAAGTTCAATTCAATAACAAACTTTATTAAACTTCATTTGCATCAGAGCCAAGTATTACAACAGAGAAATGATAGAAAACACATCTATAATACAAATAAAGAACTTATCCAAAAATGAATGGAATAAAAACAATTACAAGGAAACTAAGTAATAAAACAATTATGTGAAATTATAGACTGAAAGGGACCAACAGACTAAGTAATAGAGGCAATAAAATAAAAGCAATAACATGATAAATCATGCAATCTGAAGTATGGATATTAAATAATAATAATAATAGTAATAATAATAATAATTTTTAATGAATATTGCAACTGATTTGAAATGATACATTTAAAATTCACCAAATTATTCAGGTGTACTAAGCGTTAGCAGATCTTATTAAGACCTGTACGATCCAGTCATCAGAGTGAGTATGGGAGACTCCGTTGTTCAAGGTCAACACAGATATAAACCAACAAGAGCCTCGTAAATAAACAGAAAGTAATTTAGGCCGCTAGAGCGGTGCACCTGAGTTTAGCATCCAGCATGCACTGATGCGTATTGTGGCTGTCTGTGGTGATAAATCTGAGCTCTGAGTGATAAACTGAATCCAGAGGCTTCAGCATGGCAATGAAAGCATGCACATCGCCATAATAAGAGCTCAGAGGATAGATGTTTTCACAGTCATCCACCTGCTGTACAGAAAGAAACTATTTTTAATTTCTGTAAAGGAAATCAATACCTTCAAGAGATCACTTATGTTGTCTCATGTTGAGGCAGTGAATTTTTGGTCACTCTTTCAGAGCTGGAAGTATTATAGTCCATTTCATCAATGGAATCAATTGGTTTTATTTGCATTTGAATGAATTTAATTTCTTGTATTTCAATGCTTAGAGCAGAGGTCAACTGGCTGGACGCCAGCAAGGTATTGCAGCAGACTGGTACTCAAAAGTACGATAAATACTTTCAATGCTTGACAGACGATGCAATTCATAGACTTGAAATAGATTTATTTTTCTCTACCCACTGCCTATTGATGGGAGGACACTAGAAAACAAGCAACAAGAAAAACAGAATGTTTAAAGGTGGTTGGACTAAGAACATTGTTTGTTCTCTGATTCAAGTTTAAAACTGATGTCTCATTTTTTCTGGATCAAGGGCACTAGTCAAAAGTGTCCACAAAAAAAGTGGTCACACTGATGTTATTTCAGTGGTAAAGCATTAACATTGTATGTGCTGCTGTCATTCAGTCATGTGAGTTGCTTATGCAGACTAATAAATGATCAGTTTTATATAGTCTCATGTAATTTTATGTAGTTTGTGTCTGAGTAGCAGTCCCGGATCATCCGGATAGAGATTTATATTCCAGTCTGTTCTAGAAGAATAATATTAATATAAATTACAAACAGAAATGGACCCAGAATTGAGCTGTGTGGAACATCTGTTAGGTTTAAGATTTATTTTTGCTGTTTGTTCTCTGGCTTTCAGAGAGGAAATTCTGAAACCATTATTATCTGAAGCCTTATTATCACATTACAGTGTTGTCAACTACCAAAACTACCAAGTTAAAAAAAAAACATACACACATTTCAATTCGACTATGCCACAACAATAATAATAAACATTAATAATAGCTGTAATAGTATTTTTTTCTTGAAAATACTCATTATCATTCATCAATACTTCATTCATGTAAAGTATTAACTTTACAAGCAGATCTCCAAACCTTACCAATTATATCTAATATAGGAATGTATAAGTTCTGCAATAGCCCTGTGATGGACACCCATTTCAGGATGTAGCCATGTCTGTTCCTGAGAGAGGCTCTAAATCCACCACAACCATGACCAGGACAAAGCGCTTACTGAAAATGAATGTTCTGCAGTATTTTTTAGAAAGAAGCTTGAGCTAATCATCACTAGAATTATTAGCTATTAGTGAGAAAGCATAATTTTTTTAAAGAATGAATTGGATCAGTTGCAGTGATTTATTAAATATGGTATATGCATGGTACATGTAACATGTGACAGTAAACATACAGGATAATGCTCGTAATACATAAAATAACCACACAATTGTTAATCACACATTCGTTTGTATGTTGTCAGTGTTACATTTTCATCACGATCAAATGCTGGTGTGTTTCAGGGACTAGAATGTGTGGAGTATAAGTGGCAGTAAAAAAATTACATTCTAGTCTGTTATAGATGAAGCAGTAAGCAACATCAGTAATAATTGTGAATAAAAGCGGGCCCAGGACTGAACCTTGTGGAACACCTTTAGTAATCGACAAAAGTGTGTATCAGAGATGTCATGTGCATGGACATATAATCACACAATGATATTGGAATAATATGTGGGGGATTTAACGAAAAGTACAGCTTGTGTAAAAGAAAACAAAAAGAAAATCCAAAATATTTCCTTTTTGGTACTTATGTTAGGGTTAGTATGTGGTGTAGGCATACACGGTTGTTTACAAGTCTGTGGGAATACCTGACAAATCCGTGTGTGTGTAGGAGCTGAAGGATCGAATGGATGAGCTTCAGCCCCTGATCCCTGTGCTGGAGCAATACAAAACAGACACCAAGCTCATCACGCAGTTCAAAGAGGAGATCAGGAACCTGTCGGCAGTGCTGACGGGGATCCAGAATGAGCTGGGGGCGTATGATTATGATGAGCTTTACCACCGAGTGATGAGCCTCGAGAGCCGTCTGCGCAGCTGCATGAGCAAACTTAGTAAGTCATGTCATTGCATATAAACTTAATATAGTCATTACCATGATCAATGCCATCCATAAACACAGTTAAAAGAAAAATCCTCTCTGTGTGGCTTAGATTAAATTCCTTTCATTAGGATGTTGGTCACTTTAGTCCTCCAACATTCAAACACTGCTCTTACCATTCTTATTTTCATTGGTACAATTGTCAGCAAAACTATGATGAAAATGGAAGAGACTGTATGGGGTTATGAAGGTTTGGGAGGAAGATCATGTCTGAAGCTCCACCTTCTTCCAAGTTAACTTCTCCAATCTCTCTTCCTCCAGTAGTGAGAAAGTTTATACACTATATACATTTATATAGTTCTACAATTACTCTTCATTTATTTGAGGGTGTGGTCTGGATTCGCAACAACAGTCATTACTATAAACACAATCATCATTATTACCAATGGTTCAATCAGTCATATGAGCAAACGGAGCGCTAATCATTAACGCTATTTCCATCATTATTGGTATTACTGTCATTTCTCTTATTACTGTCATTACGCCATCATCATAATCATTTCCCTTCTGTTTACATCACCAATAAACATTGCGCTGCCAATATCATTACCAGGATGACTAACACACACACCTACATCTACTGCTAATGCTTCACACCTCTCAGTAAATATAGGGACTATTGCCATAATCCAGGCTGATTTACTGTCTCTCTTCAGTACAGCAGCTCAGAGGTCACTGAAGTCTTTACATATAGTCATATTTTAGAGTTCAGATTTTCAGTGTTTTTCCGTTTTAACACGTTTTTCTGTTTTAGCATTTTGTTGCATTTGTCTTATAATGGTGCAATTCATGATTTGAGTGAGTCCGTGATTGCGATGCCATTTAGCTCTTTTAAATCTGAAAAAAAAAACATTATTTCTTAACATTTATTGTAATAAAATGTTTAATGTTAACACTGTCTTATTTTTTATGTTTTCTTTGCTGTTGCATTTTGCTCTTCAATGCGTAACAGGGTTGAAAAACTAGGTTTAGGTTTTAGCATAGAATGTACAAAATGTGATTAACTAGTATACATGCTAATGTCATGAGGATTTACCCACAATTAATTTAAGATCACTTCTTAAGGAAACATTGGCATGTCTTACATCCCCTGCTAGTCCATGTCTTTATTAGTTATTTTGTTGGTTGTATCATTATTATATTTTATTGTTGTTAGCATTTGTCTAAGAATT
The DNA here is from genome assembly GCA_030014255.1 of Parauchenoglanis ngamensis. Classification (NCBI taxonomy): domain Eukaryota; kingdom Metazoa; phylum Chordata; class Actinopteri; order Siluriformes; family Auchenoglanididae; genus Parauchenoglanis; species Parauchenoglanis ngamensis. Next base: position 28,113,376 of record JAQMYM010000033.1, read on the forward strand.
TCTTTTTTAATTGCCTCACTGCCGTTAATCCGTTCAGATCTCTGATACTCTATGTGGATGCTTTTTTCATTCTACAAAGTTGGATTACATTTTGACCCTAACCCTCCTGCCCAATCACGGTATCACATAAGCATTTTACTAGCAAGGATTTGTACATCAGAGCTTGGTTGTATAAATCAAATAATTTTCACCCTATATGTTATGGTTACTACTTACTGGCCGAAGCCGAGACCATGCTGCCTCGTTCCAACCTGTTTTGGCCCAGCTACATTCAAATAAATTCAGCAAATTTCATTCAAATGAAGCAGAAAGTTGCCAACTAGAACACCTCAGCAGGAAGACATGACTGACAGTGCATGCTCTTGCTTACAGAGATCATGTTATAAAATACAAAAAAGCACTTTAGAAAGCCAAGATGGACCACTACTCTACTGTACAATGGTCAATGGCCAAGGCCAGAACAACCCTCAGCAAACTGTTGTGACCTTCTAAGTTGTAAGTTGTAAATGTTTGACATTTTTAATGACAAATCGGAATAAATGTATCCCCAGTTCCAGCAATCTTCTTTCCTGCAAATGAGCCTGTCTCACTCCCCTCTTCTGTCATGAGGCTATTCCATAATTTTACACCTGTTAAGAAAAGTTAGTTTGCTAATCTGATTAAGGCACCAAAAGCTACCCCCTTCCACCTGGACCCAATCCCTACTCCCTTTGTTAAACATGTTTAAATTCATTATACCAACTAATATCCAAGCCTGTGAATGTTATGCTTAGTTCTGTTCCCACCAACTTGCAATTATACCAGTTCCTAAAAAGCCTGGACTTGACCCTGAGGACCTCAGTAACTACTGACCAATTTCTAACCTGCATTGTCTTTGAGAGATATTTGAGCGTACTCTAGTAGCTCACTTTTAAGATCACCCCCCTTCACCTCCAATGACCTGTTTGAGGTATTGTAGTCTCGATTCAAGCAGAACTATTGAAACTGAAACAACCATCAAGGTTAGAACCACCTGCTGCTTGCATCGGAATGGGGGTCGCTGAATGTACTTCTTCTCCTGGCCCTTCTGCTTCTTCTGACACAGTATTACTTAACATACTGTTGCACAATCTTGAAAAAAAATGGTTGGCCTAACTTGTACTGTCCTCTCCTAGTTTAGATCATACCTCTCTGACAGACAACAATTTGTTTTAATTGATTTGGTTTAGGAGTGGTCTCACCTCCTCCCGTGGTGTTCCTCAAGGCTTAGTTCTTGGGCTACTGTTATTCCTCATAAATATAGTCCCCTCTTAATATATTGGAACAGCAATGCTATTGTTTTTGCTATACACTGAAATTCTATTGCTTCATATTCAGCTTTTGATTGCCTAACCAATATGTCTTCAATGTGGAGCAAAAGCAAAATAATTGGTCTTGCCATTCCATGCCATCTTTCAGAGGGGACTGTATGCTCCCCTTCAGCAATATCATCAGGTGGTACAGCCTGCACTGTCATTGCTATACTGATGATACTCAGGTTTACATACCTACCGACCCCTCACAGACACACTGCTTTCAACTGCATTGGTGGATTGTCTGAAAGATGAATTCTAACTTTCTGAGGCTTAATGGTACCAAATCTGAGGTCATACTAATTGCATTTCCATTAACACTAAAGAAAATGAAGCATTATTCATTATTTATCCCAATTTTTATCATGAACTCATGTTCATGTTCAAAGCCTTGGTGTCATGTTAGACTCCACACTCTCATATCATTAAAAAACCCCACCTAGACAGCATTCTTTCACCTTAGCAACATTGCCAGGCTTCATCCCATGCTTTCCCTCTATTCAGCTGAGACACTTATCCATGCATTAGTTATCTCCAGGCTTGACTACTGCAATGCTGTTGTTTACAGACTACCAGTGCAGGAACTTAACAAACTTCAGTATGTGCAAAACTCAGTTGCTAGGACTATCACCCACATAAGACCATGGGAACACATCACACCTATACTCCAAAAGTTATACTGGCTTCCTGTTCCCTTCTATACACAGTACAAGATAGTTCTTCTGGTGTTTAGCTGTCCATATGGTCTCAGCCCCACCTACTTATGTAGCTTCCTACTCCCGTACGCACCTGCAATCATACTTAGATCCTCTGACACTCACATGTTGCTGTCCCATCCGCTCACCTTTGCACCGTAGGAGACAGTTGCTTTAGGTGCACCTAATCTGTGGAATTCTCTTGCTCTCCATCTCCGTGCCCACACTTCTCTTCAACACTCTTAAAATTCTTAAAAACTAAAAACTCTTTTTTTGGGGGTTTGGGGAAGTTAGGTTCGTCCGCATAGTTTTGCAATATTATGTATGTTTTTCATAACTTATAATGGATGACTAGTGGAAAATGATGTTTCAATCATGTGAGGTTAAATAGATTCAAACATTAATTCAAAAATAGCAAGGTTTTTTTGAAGCATTTTATTGATTACATTTTAAGGTAAAGTGTAGTTGTAGTAGGCTGGGACAGACTATTTTTGAAAGATATTTTTCTGAAACATGTACATAGATTGTTGTAAAGTGCCTTTACCTTTGTAAATGTAATGTCAGTGTGACAGAAATGACACTGAAATCTCGGATCACTGCTCTTCCATTAGACTAGCAAGCATAAAACTCATATGTAACTCATAATAAAATATATTAATAGTCATTCCACTAAATAGCTTTAATAAGTTATATATGAACATTTACTAAAAATGCACCAAGCATTAAGAAACCTCTTAAAGCACATCTGACAGATGTTTGAATGCATTATTGATAGTTGTGCTAATCATGCCCTGGTCCAGGGGGCCTGAATGTGTTAAAGTGGTTTCATATTTCTGTTTTAATATGCAGAACACAGTGACACACATTATCAGCAATGCCATGAAATTGGCTTCAGGAATCTAGTTAGCAGGCCTACATCTTATCGGTGTGTTCCATTCTTTCACAGCGTGCGGTAAATTAATGAAAATCACAGGACCCGTGACCATAAAAACGTCAGGCACGCGTTTCGGTGCATGGATGACCGACCCAATGGCATCTCCAAGAAACAACAGAGTGAGTCACTCTTCCTTCTTTTGTGTCCCTAATGGTTTAGAGCAATGGGATCTGAGATAATTGGTGGAATCAATAAGACATACTTTTGTATGGTGTGGTAATTGTGGTCATGTGTTAGATAAACACTCATGTCCCGCCTAGATGGCTATCTTTCAAAACAATACAATAGAGCTATCTGTTTATAGAGCTAAATGTCAGCATCAACAAATCAATAATGCATTATGATTAAAGTGTTCAGCTGTTCTAGTGAATTAATTCATTTTAATTTGAAAAGCTGAATGATGCCTTCATTACACTACCTTCATGATGCAAAAAAGGGCTTTGGAGCTGTCCTACATACAGTACACTATGTGCCCTAGTCAAATGTTTGTACACCCTTGATCACTGAATGTCTTCATTTTTACTCTTTAGAATTATAATGAGGACGTTAACACTATAAAAGATAAAACATAATTATATACTGACCGGCGGCACGGTGGTGCGGTGGTTTGCACTGTCGCCTCACAGCAAGAAGGTCCTGGGTTCGAT
>JAQMYM010000033.1:28144118-28156218 GCA_030014255.1 Parauchenoglanis ngamensis
CACACAGAAAGGCACCCTGGGTGACCCGGGGATCGAACCCAGGACCTTCTTACTGTGAGGCGACAGTGCTAACCACCACACCACCGTGCCTCCCTAAATTAACATATATGAGAAATGTAACTCTAAGTTCAATGTGCACTGTGTAGTTAGATTGATTGCACTTATTAATGCTGCATATAATGTTAATGTGTTAATATAAATTAATGAACTTAAGCTGCATTATTAATTACGTATAAACATTCACAAATTAAAAACAGTGAAACATGGCTGCCGTGCCTGCTTCACATGTGTGAGCTTCAGCGGAGAAATCAAATCATCAAACTGCTGGAAGAGCAGATGCACTTATTTATATAAAGAAATTACTTAGAAAATTATATTACTAAACATAATGGGCCATTTATTTATTTATTTATTTATTTTACTCTACTTTTCTTTTTGTCTCTCTTCTTTTTCCTTCACATCATTTACTGTGTGTGTGTGTGTGTGTGTGTGTTAGCAGGTTGAGTATCACTCTACTATTGGTGATATTAAAGGACTTTTGCACAGAGTGTGTAAGTTATTCCTAATATTTTTGTCTAATTTATATACTACCCTGATTACATTCACCATGGATTTGACTTTGTTTACAGTATAATACAGTATAGTACAGTATAGTACAGTATAGTACATAATACAGTATAATAGGTGATATCATCATGGACATGAAGGTCACGGCAATTTCGAGATTTCAGTGATTTCTTTGAGCTGCCCTTTTTCTGAGGAAGAATGATTGTACAACAAACATCTTTAATAACAAAATAAACAAGAATTTGTTGCACAAGTTTTAATTTATTTTGGGTTTCTGAAAACAACACCGGGTCAAAATGATCCACACAGCACACCTAATATTTGGTTAAATGTCCCTTAGCGAGTTTCACTTTGACCAGACGCTTCTGGTAGCCATCAGCAAGCTTCTGCAGAATTCTGGTTGGATATTTGACGGCTCTTCTTGGGAGAATTGGTAAAGTTCAGTTAAATTTGTGTTTCCTGGACAGACCCAACTTTTAAGTTCAGTCAACATTCATGTCATCTGTAAATAATAACAGCATCATATAAAACCACTGTATAATATACTGTATTTCTCTGTTCATAACGTTCCTGTAGAGAAACTCTGTCTACTGTAGAATGATGAATTTCAGGCTATGATGTTGATATAAATACATTTCTATGGTAAATAAACATGATTTGTTTTTCCTTCCTTTAATCCAGATCCGCAGTGGTATCCAGCAAGACAAGCACTCAAACTCCATCCCAGTGAGAGAAACACACTCTCATTTAAATCAAACCTTCAGATAGAACAATTAAATACTGTAATTAAAGTTGTAATTGGAATAGACAATAACTGATTGATGAAACTAGAAGAATGTTAGTGTTTTATAGTGCATTTATCAGCGTGTATGGCGTATAAGAGCGTTCGTCATGTTATATAGGTTATCGTCTTCCAAGAAGACTGCTAAAAAAAGCCATTTACGTCACCTCTGAAGCAGGTGTAATAAAGGTCATCACTGAGACTGGTACAGAACGTTCTCCTATTAATGCCTTGCCTTGTTCCAGTTGAGGTCTTTTATTCCACTGAGGGATTTTTACAAGAGTTTCAGTTTAAAATGCTCTCATTTTACATGAACTCCGATCTTACCTCAGCAGTGGGTCATATAAAAACCACTGCATTTACATAATAACACGTCTCACAGAAGTTAAAATAAACTCAGCTCAAGTCACGTGCTTGTTGTAGACGTGTGCAGTGACATGTATCAGTGAAAGTAACAGCTCATTCACAGGGACTCGTAGAGCAGATGGATTTATAAACCTGTGTAATGGTTGATATGGTGATGTTTTCCGAGAACAGGAAATAACTTGTTTCACAGACATCCCACGTCATTAAATGCAACTAAAAACAGATAAAGAAACACACATTTCATATTTAGGGGAATATTCCATAAGGGATGCATAGTGCTAAAATACTTTTATTTAGATCATTATTCTCTGAAGTCTCTTTCTCTTCATCTCACTCATTTATTCTCTCTTCTCACTTTTCATTTTTCTTCTTTTATTTTTCTGTCATTTTATTCCTCTTTATCTCTGTTTTAGTTAGTCTCTTTCTATAAATTCATTCCTTTCTTTATTCCTTATTACTCATTATCTTTGCCTTGTGTCTTCACTTTACTTTTCCCTTTGTCTCTTTGTGCACATCTTCCCTGCATTTGCATACTCAAACATGATTGGCTCGTATATTTTATGACTCAATAATGCTTCATTAGACCAGTTCTGTCTGTTGTGAGTGATGTCAGTGGATTTATGCTTCCAGAATCAGGTGAGCTCAGAGATGATGAGCTTTTACAGAATTTACCAGTTGGTGTGACCGCCACGCTGTATTTCCGCGACCTCGGCCCTCGCTTTGGCTGGACCATGGTACGAACTGCAGCATGGCCTACACATGTTTACTTCCTGTTTTCACTTGACTCAGCTTCACCTTATTTTTGCTATGATTGGGTATTTGTTTCTGCTGTAATAGTAAACCTTGTGTGGAATCCTGTATAATGGGTAAAGTGTGTGTAGTGGGATGAGATTGTATGCTGTTCGTGTGCAGGTGTTCCTGTCGGAGTACGTAGGACCGCTTTTGATTTACCTGCTCTTCTATTTCCGACTTCCCTACATCTACACTCACACACACAGCCCCATTCTACCCGGCCCCCATCCTGCAGTCAGGTACGCTGTCAGATACATCATCAGCTGAAATGACTACTATGTCTAATAAAAATGCTCCATGATCATCTATTTCACCTCCTTTATTTCTCTCTTTCACTCTCTCTCTATTTCAGTCTGGCATGTGTGTGTCATTCGTTCCATTACATTAAGAGATTGATGGAGACAGTATTTGTGCATCGCTTCACCCATGGCACTTTGCCTGTAGGGGTCATTATGAGAGTGAGTACAGAGCACACACACACACACACACTCCTGTGTATCTTTATATATGTGGCTGCATATTTCATTAAAATCTGCTTAAACATCCAGACAATGTGTAACACTTCACAATACAAAGAGGTTCAAGGGGGTGAATACTTCTGCACACCACTGTTTTATCCCAGAATGTACAAATTACATTTATGGAATTTGGCAGATGCCCTTATCCAGAGTGACTTAGAGAAGTGCTTTGTAGTCTCTATCAATAAATATGTCCTCATTCTGGTTTATTCTAGATCAGGAGTTAAGAGTTCTATCTGTGTAAAAAAGGTCTACGTGGTGAAGAGGTAGGTCTTTAGACTGTATTTGAAATCTAAACCTGTTCAGGCCACCAGAGGAAGTTAATTCCACCACCTCAGTACCAGGACAGAGAAGAGCCTTGCTGGAGGCATTCCTCATACCCTGAGACATGGTGGGTGCTAGAGGATTGGAGAGAGTGTGGCGTGGAGTGGGGATAGGGGTAGGATAAGTGTTTTAGGGTAGGTGGGTGCTGGTCCATTTTTGGATGGTAGGAGAGAACCAGTGTTTTAAATCTGATACAGGAAGCCAGTGGACAGAGCGTAGCAATGGGGTGGTGTGGGAGAACAAATCAAGCAGATGCATTCTGGATCTGTTGCAGAGGTTAGGAGGTGTGCAAGGGCAGACCTGCCAAAATTGAGCTGCAGTAATCCAGTTTCGAAATGACAAGGGACTGAACAAGCACCTGAGTGGCCTCTGGGATAAAAATGCTGTATCCTCCTAATGTTTTACAGCATGAGTCAGTTTAGCAATGTGAGAGAAGAAGAACAGTTGCTTGTTCATGTTTACCACCCAAGGTTGTGTGCAGTGACTGAAGGGGAGCTCTGCGAGTTGTCTAGGAAGATCACCAGATCTTGACATGGGGATGTGTTAATAAGGATGAACAGCAGATCAGTGGTGCTGGGATTAAGTTTCAGCTGATGGGCTGATGAGAGATCTGTGCAGAAACATTAGTATCTGATGGAGGGAAGAAGAGAATGAGTTGAGTGTCATCCACATAGAAGTGGTATGAAAACCCATAGGATATAGGATATAACCTCACCAAGAGTTCAGGTATAAAGGTAGAATAGAAGAGGATCCAGTACTGAGCCTTGTGGAACACCAGTGGCGAGTCTGCATGGAACAGATGTAGATCTCATCCATGTCATCTGATATTAGCATCCCTCCAGGTAAGAAGTAAACCACCACAATACTGTGTTATGAATTCCAAGACTCATGCAGATGGACAGAAGGGTCTTGTGTGTGCAATACTGCTGAAAAGTCAAGGATGATAAGAACTGATTACAGTTTGGCTGATCTAGCAACACCGATTCTTTCTTTCCTTCCCTCCTTCCTTCCTTTCCTATACTAGCCCCCATCTCTTCCCATTCCAACTTTTTTCCTACCTTTCAGTATTTTATCCTAATAAAATGTATTTGTTGTGACTGAATGGTGTGTGTGTGTGTGTGTTATATTATTTTACAGAATTGTGTGTATTACTGGGGTTTTGCTGCGTGGTTGGCATATTACATTAATCACCCACTTTACACTCCACCATGTAAGTCATTACACAATACCGACATTTTGATTTCTCACACATGTTAAAAACATTCTCGCTATTTTAACATTTTGTTTTATATTTATTAATTTTCAGCATATGGACAACCACAGATCGGCTGTGCACTGGTCATGTTTACGGTGCGTAAGAGTTTAGCATAAAATCACAGTTAAAATACAGTCAGACTGAAATAGAGTGATGATTTATTTTAATTCCAGCTGTGTGAGGTGGGAAATTTCTCTATCCACTGGTCACTCAGCACCTCAGGAGGAGACAGTGAGTGTCTAAAACATTAACTCCATTCTTCTTTCCTTATTTCTTTCTTCATTTCTACGGTGTGTAAAACATGAATAAACTCCATTATTAAGGAAGCAGTGTTTCAGATAGTGTTATTCTATCACACATATTTGAGTGGATGTTCTGATGTGTTTGGTTACCAGGAACTAAATATCGAAGTTTTCCTCATCCCTCTAAAAACCCCTTCACTTGGCTCTTCTTCTTTGTTTCCTGTCCCAACTATACATATGAGGTCAGAAATCCTTCTGAAGTATATATGTCTCGTGCATGATCTAAACCTCTTCTAATTGTAATCATCTTCTTACTTCCTGTCTGATCTGCAGGTTGGAGTGTGGGTGAGTTTCTCCATCATGACTCAGTGTGTTCCAGGTGAGATGTCAGTAGACAACAGAAAGTAAATAAACATCAGACTAATGCTAGCTAGACTAACTGGTGTAGTGTCTAGAGTCACGCTATATTAGGGTTAGGTTTTACTTAAAGATATGGCTAGGCTCTGGGTTAGGGTTCCACTATGTTTGTAGTTCAGATAGGGTTGTCAGGTTTGGATTATTTTAGCATTTGGGTTTTTTATGCTTGTAGATGGACTAGGGTTGGGGATTGGCAAGTGTTGGGTTAGGTTTTGGGATAAGGATTTGGATTATGGATTGATCCCCTTTGGTGCACGGGCCTACTACACTCTAGGACCATGAATGGAGAAATGCATTAAATAGATAAGAGTTAAGGTTAGGCTATGGTATGGGAAAGTGGTGGAGTAGTGTTGGTGTTTAGAGTTGGTTTTGGGCCAAAGTTTGAGTAGAGTTAGAGAAGATAGAATTATACTGGGACTGTGGTTAGGGTTAACCTAGGTTTAGAGTTGGGCTACCGCTCAGCATGCGTTAGCATTGGACTAAGTTTAGATTTGGGATAGGTTTATGGTCGGACCGGGGATAGGTTTATGGTCGGACCGGGGATTGGTTTAGGGTTGGACCGGGGATAGGGTTTGGCTAAGGTTATGGTTGCACTAGGGTTAGGTTTAAGGTTGAACTAGGTTCAAGGCGTTACTAGGGTTAGGTTTAGGTGAAGGTTATTTAAAAAAGGATCCTATAAATGAAGGATTCTGCACTGGTTACACATTCCATATTTTAGTTTCATCTAATGACCTTGAGATAAATTTTACATTTTTATCAAAACTTAAAGTCAAGGTTGTAAAATCCTGCCTAATAAGAGGAAAAAAGAGAAGGAAGGGGTGAAGGTGGTTATGTTCAGGTTAAAGAAAAAGATAATTATGTTTAGATTACAGAAGAACGCATGATTCTGTTTAAGTTTAGAAGAGAATTTGATTGGGTTCAGGTAAAGAAAATGATTTTAGTTCAATTAGAAAGGAAGAAAAGCATGATTCTGAATGAAAGAACCTTTTGTTAGATTCAGGTCAAGGAAAAAGAGACGAATAAAGGAAAAGGCGTGATTCGGTTTCGGATTAAGAGAGAATTTGGTCATTTTTAAATCAAGGAAAAAGAGATGGTTATGTTTAGGCTTTAAAGAAAAGAAATTGATTAAGATTTATATTGAAACATAAAGATTGAAAAGAAATTAAATTATGTTGAAGTTATGGAAGGTAAAGGATTATGTTTAGGTTAATTACCATAGAAGATCATTATGCTCAGTAAGATCACATTCTATAAACAGATTAAGGTTCCGGCAAATGAAAATTCAAACTTATTCAGAACAATATTAAATTCTTGGGGAAAAAAAGATGAAACAAATCATAAATTGAAATAAATAAGTTAATTTCTTTGAATGAATGTATTAAAAAAGTGAATTTTAATTGAAATACTTATTATAATACAGAATTATTATTTATTTGTATTTATTTGTGATTACAATAATTCAAAAATTCATTAAATCCTACACTTTAACGGATTCAAACAGCTTTATTAATACCAGTGACTAGAATACTGTGCAAAAAACCATAATGGAAATCCACAAGATTCCAGCAAACCATAAACTCGCAATCACACGTTTATTCCACATCAAGTTGATGTTAAGTGCTTATATTACTGTAACATGATGTATATTAAGTGATATTAAATCAAGCCAAACCTGTATATAAATTGCATGGAACATTCCTAATTACCAATAATAAAAGAAATTTAAGTAAATCATACATTTTTATCATAAAAACAGGAGTTTATCACCACCTATTTCTCATTTCCTCTTACTATAATTGATCATTTAATCCAAAAGGATTCGTGCTTAGTGTTTTTATCCAATGTATTTGTTGAGTTTAGTTTATTCTTGTTACTCATCATTGATGTTGAATTCTTGATGTTTTCATTTGTTCAATCATCATTCACCTGTTCCTCATTTTGAAATATGCTTAATAACACCTCTTTAGCAGATAAAAACCTTGTTGGTCGACTTACCGGGCTTACATGTGGTGTCAGCCATTTTGACTAATGTGCTAGCCACAGGCTTTACCCACAGTATGTTTTTCTATGCCAAAAGGTTCAAGTGCACATAGGCCCTTTTTACACCACCTCCTGGTGCAGTGTGTTCAGTGTTAAGTGCTTTGGTTTTTGAGTAATAAGTCTAAATTGATAATGAGTTAATTTATGTTTTTGTTGGCAAAAAGGGGGGAGGGGGGCGAGAGTGAGATTATATTTCCATGTCACCCAAAATCTCCTATGGTTTAAAGATTAAAACCCCCTTTCCAGTACCAATACATGGAAAGATATTGGAATCTGGGGGTACTTGTACTCAATCATCCCCCTTACAGGATTTAATTGATCCAGCTGATGTTCTAAGATCCATCTAGGTTCAAGGTTCAGGGTTGGATTAGTGTTGATGTTGGATTAGGGTTGATCTAGGTTCAGGGTTTAGGGTTGATCTAGGTTCAGGTTTAGGGTTGGATTAGTGTTGATGTCGGATTAGGGTTGATCTAGGTTCAGGGTTTAGGGTTGATCTAGGTTCAGGTTTAGGGTTGGATTAGTGTTGATGTTGGATTAGGGTTGATCTAGGTTCAGGGTTGGATTAGGGTTGATCTAGGTTCAGGGTTTAGGGTTGGACTAGGGTGGAGCTAGAGTTAGGGTTAGGTTATATTCCCTTCATGGAGAAACAGAGATGTGTAATAATGTGGAAGTCATTGTTCATGTAAACAGCTAGACTACAGCTTGTCTACAAAGGATCTGGTTTTGGGCACATGCCCCATAAGACATAGAGGAGTGCAATAACTGATTTCAGTAAAATGCTGCATGTTTGTTTAACACATTTGTCCAGAGGGAGTAAGATTTGTTAGGACAGCTTTTCTAGAACATATCTTTGTGTAGCTCTGTGTATGTTGTGTTGTTGCTCTGGTCTCGGTCAGTCGCTGTCTTCACGCTGATCGGATTTATTCAGATGACGATATGGGCCAAGTGGAAGCACAAAACCTACATCAGGGAATTTAAGGACTACCCTGCTCTCCGTATGTCCATCCTCCCGTTCATCCTCTGACAGTAAAACACACAAATCTTCTGGATGCACCTTTTCTCACTTCTCCTATTAAACACCACCCAACTGATTATCTCAATTACCATAAATCACTTTTTCAGAGTTCATGTTCTGAATTTAAAAATGGAACAACTCCAACAATGTTTATTTTGCTGTTACTTGATGGTGATGATGAAGTACTGTATGTGTACTTTAACTGTTTGAATAAAACTTTTTTCTAAAACTCTCTCTCGCTTGTCTCTGTTCAGCTAGCCCCTAACTGAGTGTCAGGTTAGTGAGATCTTCACACTGTAGAATGCACATAAAACCAGGCTTTTGTCCACAATCTTCTTACTGGCAATGATTCTGGAAGAAAGTACTTGTGTTAAAAAAATACACCCTCACAATGCATCACTGAAACAAATATGATAGCATGAATCAAATTTAGCTCATGCCTGTTAATGGCACATGCAAGTAAATACATTTGCTAATGCTAAATCAGTACATTTTAGCTTCTACAAGCTATACACTGACATTGCTCTGTAGCTACTCTGTGCCATTTATTAAAAACCCACATGCCTCTAGAGCTCTGGAATAAATCACACACACACACACACACACACATACACAGACATAGAGAGAGAGAAAGATCACTAATTAGCCCCTAAAGACTGGTTTTAGTGACAGCTCAGATTCAGATGTTCTTGTCTCCGTCCAGTGAGAACGAGTGTTGCCGCCAGCAGAAGCCTACAGCTAAACACCCCGTCTGACACATCCTGAGGACACGGTCTGGAGTTTTACCAGCAACAGAGAGAGAGAGATCTCAGCAGGTCTCATTTGCATATTTCCTTTGAATAATAGGGCTTAAAATGCTATAACATGACTCAAAGCTAACAGCCTGAAACAAGTTTAAACTTACTTACGTAACGATTCTTAAAACTGTAGCTAAATAACCTTAAATACCTTTAAACAAAATCCAGTATTATAAAGTCTACTCCTGAAGAGATAAACAAACAAACAAACAAACAAATAAATAAATAAATAAAACCGAAGGCACCATTTTGGGTTTACAAAGGGTTATGATTTTTTTTGTGGATAATTAGCTGAATATCACACTGTAAATGTGAGATAAATCTACTGTTATGTTTCATTGGAGTAAAATCCTACTTTTATTAGGATGGCCGTGCCAACAGCTAGATTTTGTGGTCACTGAAATCAGCCGAGGGTGCCAATAATTCTGGATCTGAGTTTAGATTAACTATGAATGAAAACTTGTAGTTTAATTAATTTGCATAATCAATTTAGACAATTTTTTTCTCAAAGTAAGAGTTCGAGCTTAATCAGAAGCGAGAATCCACTAAGTGGCAAAAAAGCACTTAATGGAAGTAATTTGCATAACTAATTTGCATAATGGATCTTAAAAGAAATCAGCCACGAATAAAGGGTATTATCTACCAATTAAGATAAAGTCATTTGCAAAATAGCTACTGCTTTAATTTAGGTTTGGTAATAAACTATTTATAAGCAAGTAATATGTAGTGTACTAATTAACGACTTGTGAATAATTAACGATTTATGAATTAATTAAATTATTCAAAGTTATTCTAAGTATAAAAATGCCTATTTTAAAGCAGCGTTTAATGAGTAAACTGTTATATTTGTTTATATATAGCTGAGTACTGAATCTGAGCTGCATAAAGGATTTAAAAGTAAGAACTTGACCATGAATAGAAGTAAATATTCACCAAGGAGCATTAGTCATTTACATAAATAGTTTGCATAATTATGAACAAGTTATCCAGCAACTGTTATAAAATGGATCATAAAAGTGAAGTGAAATCCATTAATTATCAAGCTCATTTGCATAATTAATTTACATAATGGGCCATGCAGTGATCTTTGAGGCATAAATCGAATCAATCTACCAATTAGCATGAAGTCATTTGCATAATGGGATTAAAACTTAAAGCTCATCTATGAATGAAAGCCAGCGTTCACCAATCAGCTTCCTAAAATTTCCATCATACATATTGAATATTATCGTTTTAGGTTTTTAAATGCTTGGTTTGCTTGGTATTGGTAAATCCAACCACATATAGGCTTTTCATAATGTTCTGTTCATAAGAATTGGCACCCTTTGTAGAAATTTGCAAAAATTATGTACATCACACTATAATTAAAGATAACATTAAAGATAAAGTGACCACAAAAAGGTCCACAAATGTATTTTTTTGTAAATGCTTAAAGATATATATTTTAATGATTTATTATATTATTTTTATATTGCTTCTGAATTCTGTTTTGACCATGTTCTTATATTCCTGGGGTATAAATATAAGGCTGCACACATGTAAAATCTCTTTGTCATCCATTAGCATAGGAAAAACTTTCAACACTAAGGACACAGATGTTCAGCTTCTTTTTAGAAACCAGTGTTGAGTTATTGTGGTTGTGTGTTTTGGAGCCATTGTATTGTTCATACATCCATCTTCTCTACAGATTGAGTTTCTTGGCTGATGAGATTAACTTCTCCTCTAACATGTACCAGTACCTCACTCTATTCCTGTTTCCTTCAATGGTGTGTAATACCTGAGTAGCGTTTGCAGAGAAGCAGCTCCAGCTCATGACGCTCGCTGTGGTTAGGATGGTGTTCTGGGGATCACACACAACCATTCTTTCTCTAAACATGACAAGCTGAATTACTGCCACAGATATGACACAGTCTGACTGAGCCTATTATTCCAGATTTGTTTAAATGCTTTTAAACGTGACTCTCTATGCTTTTTTTCTGTGTACTTCTTGTTCCTGCTGCTTTCAGATCGTACTGCAGCTCGTTTACATTTATGCCATTTGTCAGGCACACGTCTGTGATTTTATGACATTTCCACCTGTGTATCATCACTCCAGTTGTACTAACAGGGACGGTTGTGGTTTTTTGTTAGGCTCTGGTGCTTTTTCCATTCGAGTGTGGCTTTAAAACCTTGTCCTTGAGACCTTTAGGGAGCTCCTTCACCTGTACACTGGTTAGTATATATATATGTATATTTCTATGTAGTGTCTAAATGATCACTTTTACATTTAAAACATATTTTTGTTTATGGTTATGAATACATACTTTTTCATAGTACAACATCAAAAGTTTTAATTTTAAGAGGACATATCAAATGGAAGTAGATTACAAAGACAAAACATCTAAATAAAATTATTTTTCCTTTACTGTACTATTTTATGTTTTTCTAGCATCGAAATTAGACTTGTAATTGATCCTGATACAGCAGCAGTGGGAACAGGAAAGGGAGTAAATGGTGTTATATTAGAGGAAAGGAATTCAGCTCACTGAAGCAGCACAAACATCTCCAACACACATTAACTATCAGAATAGACCAGCCGCAGGGTACACAAGGCCAACGACTTCCCAGAGGCCCTTCGAGGGCACGACGACTATGTGGAAGCCATGTGGAGCCAAAATATAGCCGAAGAGATCTTTTTTATGACGGTGCAGCAAATGATCGAGACTCAGCCATCTGACCGCATCTAAAAGACAGAGAGAAGTCTTATAAGCGCAAGAATATCTATACAGAGCAAAGAAAGAACCTGAGATGTGAAAGCAGAGCAGCACAAAGCATCTCTCAAAGCAGGAAATGTCTCCAGTATAAAAGAACACAAAACTAGTAATGACAGCAGCAAGAGACAAGCACTCTGCTGATAACACTGCACAACGAAGTTTTTGCTTCTTGAACACTGTTGGGTGTTTCTTATAGATTTTTGGGTGCTGATCATGAATATCACATCAAAATT